>SJYA01006159.1:0-22411 GCA_006410615.1 Neotragus moschatus | reverse complement strand
AGGGAGGCCTGGCATGCTGCAATTCATGGGGTCACAAAGAGTCGGACATGACTGAGTGACTGAACTGAATTGATAGATTCTTTTCAATTGGTCAGGTACTCCTGTCTGCTCTCAGCTGGTGTTCAGCAGGCACTTCTGTGTCTGAAGGTGTATTCCTGATGTATCCGTGAAGAGAGATGTACTCCACGTTCTCCTCTATGCACTTTTTCATTGGCTTCTTTGTTGCTTTTTGATATTGGTTTATATGAATTCTTAATTCATTTTGAATATTAACCCCTAATCAGATATGCCATTTGCAAATAAATATCCTCTTGCATCCAGTAGGTAGTATTTTAATTTTATTGTTTTTTATTTTTACTGTACAAAAGCTTTTAAGTTTTATTAGGTCCCATTTGTTTATTTTTGTGTTTGTTTCCCTTGTCTGAGAGACAGATCTAAAAAAATATTTCTAAGACTGATGACAAAGAGAACACTGCCTATGTTTTCTTCCATTTCTGTGGTTTCCAGTCTTAAATTTAGATCTTTAATCCATTTTGAATTTATTTTTGTATTTGGTATGAGAAAGTGTTTTAATTTTATTCTTTTACTTGTAGCTGTCTAATTTTCCCAGCACCAGTTTTGAAAAGACTCCCCCCCCACCACTTATGTTATTGCCTCTTATGTTAGAGATTAATCCAGCAATTCCACATCCAGGTATTTATTAGAAAAAAATGAAAACATTAATTTGAAAAGGTATCTATCCATCCCAATGCTCAGAGAAGAATTACTAACAATAGCTAAGGTATGGAAGGAACCTAAGTGTCCATCAATATATGAAAGGATAAAGAAGATGTGGTATTGTGGTATATATAATGGAATATTACTAAACCATAAAAGAGAATGATAGTTTGCTATTTGCAACAACTTGGATGGACCTGGAGGATAATATGCTTAGAGAAATGAGTCAGACAAAGACAGATATGTTTTCACTTATATGTTGACTCTAAAAAATATAGCAACTGAGCAAATATAACAAAACAGAAACTTGCAGATACAGAACAGACTGCTGGTTGCCAGAGGGGAAAAGGGTAGAAAGAAAGTGAAAGTGAAGTCATTCAGCCATGTCCGACTCTTTGGGACCCCATGGACAGTAGCCTACCAGGCTTCTCANATGTTTTCACTTATATGTTGACTCTAAAAAATATAGCAACTGAGCAAATATAACAAAACAGAAACTTGCAGATACAGAACAGACTGCTGGTTGCCAGAGGGGAAAAGGGTAGAAAGAAAGTGAAAGTGAAGTCATTCAGCCATGTCCGACTCTTTGGGACCCCATGGACAGTAGCCTACCAGGCTTCTCAGTCCATTGGATTTTCCAGGCAAGAGTACTGGAGTGGGTTGCCATTTCCTTCTCCAGGGGATCTTCCTGACCCAGGGATTGAACCCAGGTCAGATTGTAGGCAGATGCTTTACCCTCTGAGCCACCAGGGAAGCTCAAAAAGGGTAGGGGTAGGTGCAAAAAGGGTGAAGGGGATTAGGAGAAACAAACTGCTGAGTATAAAATAGATAAGTTACAAAGATGTAATGTCTTTTTCTCCTCAACTTCCTCATGTTCTCCATATTGGTGAACTGAACAAATGATTACTTTTGTCATTTTAAATGGCTCTTCATAAGAAATGCCTTTTTTCCTCTTCCCTGAATATAACTATCTTCTGGGCGAATGAAATGATTGACATGTTTAAAATAAACAATATTCAGTTGCTGTTCTGACCAATTTCCAAAAATTAACAAACTTCCCTTTGAAATTAATTGTGTAATGTCTTCAATTTTCTATTTCTAGCTTAATTATGGCTCAAAAAGATGATAGCACTTTGAAATTGTTAGACTGGTTATCCAAACACTTCTACATATAAATGAAATAACAATAAAACAATAAGTTAACCAAAATTATTCCAAATAAAAAAATTAAGATAACATTTGATTATAATATTTATTTAGAATAACTTTCAAATATGATTTTAAATTCTTATTCTATATTTAAATTTCTCCATAATTTATAGTTTAGGAACAGTGTATAATTTAAAAAAATTTTTTTGCTAAAAGCTACATTTTGAGTAGCTCAGTCGTGTCTGACTCTGTGACTCCATGGACTGTAGCTGACCAGACTTCTCTGTCCATGGAATTCTTCAGGCAAGAATACTGGAGTGGTTTGTCATTCTCTTCTCCAGGGGATCTTCCCAACCCAGGGATCGAATCTGGGTCTCCTACATTGCAAGCAGATTTTTTCAATGTCTGAACTACCAGGAAAGCCTCACACTTTAAGAAATAATATGTAAGTTATTTAATAAAATATCTATTTTAATTCAATGAAATATTAGTGGTTTGAGATATTTCAGAGTAAAATAAGATTGCAGATATCACTCTATGAAATTAAGAGTTTAATTTGCTGCAATTTTAAATATTATTAATACTTTGACTCATTCTTGGTGTGGAATTCACATTTTTGGATGATGTTTCTAATTGGCATCAAGTTTGTCTTCAAAAATGAATTTAAGTTAAAGCAACATCTTGTAGAATAAAATAAACCTTCTGTGACTTAATTTAGACAAATTATTTTTCTGTTTCACTATTCTTACAGTTTGCATTTTACTTGAATACCTTACCTACACTCTGCAACTGTTAATAAGGTTTACTCATTCCTCCTTTTTCATTCTCTGGTGACCAGTATAGTTGGGCTTCCCTGCTGGTAGATGGTGGAGAATCTGCCTGCAATGCAGGAGACCTGGTTTTGATCTCTGGATCAGGAAGATCCCCTGGAGAAGTGAATGGCTAGCCAATGCAGTATTCTTGCCTGGAGAATTCCATGGACAGCAGAGCCTGGTGGGCTACAGTTCATGGGGTTGCAAAGAGTGGACATGACTGAGCAACTAAAACTTTGACTTTTTCATAATTATAGTTAATACCATTTTCATGGAGTGAATATCAGCAAGTCCAGTGACATATTCCTCAACCACTTCTTACTGATAGGAAACATGAGAGAACTTCTAGAAGCAAGGAAAGACATAGTACACCTCAGTTATGACCATGAACTTATTCTTTCCATTGATTTGGCCTGTCTTTAGACCTGACTATATTTCCTTTCAAATTAATATCATAGATGAAAGATATAGGGAATATTCAACCTCCCCTACCATGGCATTATTTTCTTTCTTTTTAAAAGTACAATCCAGTGTTCACTCCTTAGATGCTCAGAAATTCTACCAGGTTATCTTATACTCTTAGATTTAATATAATTAGTTTCAATGTCCAACTTGAAGATCTGGGTGTAGAATATATGATTTCACTTTTTGATTCCTATAGGAGTTGAGTTTAGTACTCTGACACATGTAGTTATTCAGAAATATAATCAGATATCATATTTGAATCTTTAACAGCCATAATTGAACCTCTCTGGTACTTATATCACTAGGACATGTGCTTGAGTAGGGTGATCTGATAAAATGTGGGACATTCAATTAAATTTGAATTTCAGATAAACAACAAATTTTTTTTGTGTGTAAGTATGCCCTAAATATTGCATTGGAGATATCTATTTATGCTAAAAATGATTGATCTGAAATTCAAATTTAATGGGGAATTCTGTATTTTTATTTGCTTTTCTGACAACCTTGTCAGCATAGAACAACATGAAGCTTAAGAGTCAGGATATGTACATAAAAAATATAAGTAGAAACACAAGAAAATGCCTTGTGGTGTTTTAAACACATATATCTACAAATTCTTGGGCACTCCTTCGTTGAGAGATGGAGAATATGTCTCTTTCTTTGAATTTGGTTTGAATTTAGGGATTTCCTAGGAACCAAGAGAATGCAGAGGAGATGCCACTCCATGGCTACCAAGCCTGGGTCATAAAAGGCAATGTGTGCAGACACTTACTATTAAAGCACTGAGCTACGAGATAAGAAGACTAATTACCCTGGGGCCTCCATGCTGTCTGGAAGCCTAGGCCACATGGACAGGCTCAAGTGTGTTCTTTAGTTGACAACCCCAGCTTAAGTCCCAGTGAGGTCACAGCTTAGAGCCAACATCAATCACTAGGCCTTTGAGTGAAGTCATCTCCAGATGGTTCCAGACCCTAGCTGCTGAGTAATTCCCAGCTGAAATCCAGATATTGTGGAACAGAGATAAGCTATTTCTGTTGTGTTCCATCTGAATTCTTGACCTACATCATCTGAGAGCATAATACAAAGGTTGTTTTAAGACACTAAATTTTGGGGTAATTTGTTATGCAGTAATACTGATTATGATACACATGTTAAGCACAATAGTAAACGGTCAACACAACCTGAGATTCAGTTTAATGGAGGGAGAAATCACCAAAAGCTTGGGTGGGGATGAGTGTCCCCTGCTTGGCTTCCCACACTTGAAAGGAAGTGTAAGACATGGACAATGAGAAAGGGAAAGTGTGAAAGCAGGTTTAATGGCAAAGTTCTTTGGTCTTTTTCCTTTAAAATTCTTCTCCTAGAGTAATTGGAATTTAAAATAAATCAGCTTCCAAAGCAGTGGGAAAAAATATTAACGGTTGAATGGAGAAGGAATAAATTAAACTCCCATCTTCATTTGGGGACTATGCTTCTCAGGGTTTAAAGATGAAGCTATTATGACTGTGTATAGGACTTAATAATCTTTAGGCGGACTGACTGAGAAAGAGATTGCCGTAATTTTGGTTTGGTGACCCACTAGGCTGACTCAGTCACTTAAATTTCATATTTCTTTAAAATTCTGAAACAAGGGTTCAGAAGTGTTCTTAAGTGTTCTTTTAAAAGAATAGAAGAGTTTCATGGGAGAGCAAAGCAATCCGCTGGAAAGAGACTTTTCCTCATGATTTAATGCCTTTGTGGAAGTTTCCAAACTGCAGGATGATGAATATAAAGGCAAAAATGATTATTTTGCCTTTATTTGCGGAAAGATTTTTTTGGAAAGATATCATGTGAAGATAGTGTGGCAAAAGATACTGAAGGCTGAGTCCTTTTCTTTGAAAACTTTATAATGTCAGGAGATGTTTATAATGTGAAGAATGTTTGTACATGTCTCAAAGCTAAAACCTAGAGACTGCTGTGTACAAAGATAGTGGTATACTTTGTGTTTTAGGAGTGGACTTTGAGCAAAATGTTAAGGTGGTGTTGCTGAAACAGCCTCCTTCCTCTTACTGTATTCTCCCTCTACATACTCTTGTTCCCTCACACCTCTCTGGACCTTCCCAGAACCCCTCAGTTCTCACGCTGTCTGGGCCTATCTATCCCTCCCTTTCTCTACTACACTTTACCAGCACTCATTTCTCTGAATTTCCTCCAAGCTATGCTTTGAGGCTATTGCTGGTTCCTCCACATGTGCCCATCCAAATAGATGTGTCTTTCCTTGGTGAGATGTGGCAATGACATGGACAGGGCTTTCCAGGATAGTTAGTATTCAAGTAATCCCATTATTTCTTTATACTGAAATTCCTCAGAAATCCCAACATTTTGGTATTAAATTGTATATCTCAGAACTTCACTCAGATTGAAGAGGGACCCGAAATCCTTTTAGATCATGTGCTTAGACTCGCTGTGTTAAAAATTCTTGTCCTCCTTACCTCATTACTCTATCTTTTTAAAAATCAGTTTTCTGGTTACTCTACAGCTTTCACTGGAGACATTGGCTTTTCTTGTTTACTACTTTTTCCTTGCACAAGTTATGGTATTTTCTCATCTACCCATCCATCCATCCATCCAGTTTTCTATTCATGTGGACAGCTCATATTATACCATAGCTTCATTGTTATTTGTAGTTCTTAACTTTGATACCTTTATATCTTTTTCATTTTAGTTATCTGGCACATAATGAACATTATGTTAAGGAAATAAAAATATATAAAATACAAGCATCTGAAGATTTTTGTAAGAGATGGAATCATCAGGTACTGATAGCACAAATTCCACTCACCCTCACTTTAAGGATGTGGCACATTTATTGTTGTTATTTAGTTGCCAAATCATGTCCAACTCTTTGTAACTCCATGCGCTGTAGCTCGCCAGGCTCCTCTGTCCATGGGGATATTCCAGACAAGAATAATGGAGTGGGTTGCCATTTCCTTTTCCAGGAAATCTCCCTGACCCAGAAATTGAACCGGCGTCTCCTCTGAGGCCTGCAAATTTTCACCCAATTAAGACTTTAATCTCCCTGAATGTGAGCGTGGTGGTGATGTTGTATATGTGCCTCAACAGAGTGGCAGGTTCAGTCGCTGTACATTGCCTCTCCTGGTTTTCCTATGTCACTCCATGAGCTATCAGTCTCCTTTGCCTGAGGGGATGCTTGTCAGTGCTCTACCTGCAGGTTCAGTTCAGTTCAGTCGCTCAGTTGTGTCCGACTCTTTGCAACCCCATGGACTGTAGCACACAAGGCCTCCCTGTCCATCACCAACCCCCGGAGTTTACTTAAACTCATGTCCATTGAGTCGGTGATGCCATCCAGCCATCTCATCCTCTGTCATCCCCTTCTTCTCCCACCCTCAATCCTTCCCAGTATGAGGGTCTTTTCAACTGAGTCAGTTCTTTGCATCAGGTGGCCAAAGTATTGGAGTTTCAGCTTCAGCATCAGTCCTCCCAATGAATATTCAGGACTGATCTCCTTTAGGATGGACTGGTTGGATCTCCTTGCAGTCCAAGGGACTCTCAAGAGTCTTCTCCAACATCACAGTTCAACAGCATCAATTCTTCAGTGCTCCGCTTTTTTTAGAGTCCAATTCTCACATCCACACATGACTACTGGAAAAACCATAGCTTTGACTAGATAGACCTTTGTTGGTAATGTCTCTGCTTTTTAATATGTTGTCTAGGTTGGTCATAACTTTTCTTCCAAGGAGTAAGTGTCTTTTAATTTCATGGCTGCAGTCACCATCTGCAGTGATTTTGGAGCCCCCCAAAATAACAGTCTATTACTGTTTCCCCATCTATTTGCCATGAAGTGATGGGACCAGATGCCATGATCTTAGTTTTCTGAATGTTGAATTTTAAGCCAACTTTAAAGGTACCTGCAGCTATCTTCTGTGAAAACACCCATGCTCATGCCACGTGTTCATTATTTTTGAATTTCCAAGGTTTCCAGATCTTAAGGTAGGAAAGAATGCAACCTATTTAGTTACGCTTTTGTCTTGGTGACTCAGCAACTTCACCAGGCCTGTCTTATCTCAGATATTCCTTCATGAAACAAATGGTTTTTACAGCTTTTGATTTAATTTTCTTGTGTTGTAGGCTTTTAGCAGTGGTTTTCAACCTCGAATGTGCATTAGAATCACCTACTTAAACCATCCATTTAAAAATGCTGATGCCCCACCTCCTAGAGATTCTGATTTAATACATCTGGGTGGGACCAACATTAGGTGATTCTACTGTGCTGTGAGGGGTGAGAATCTTTGGTTTATAGGCACTGACAGGAAGCTGACATAGCGCTTATCTCCTCCCAATCTTTCTTCCAAGTACCTTCAAAATAGCGTTTCTCTTCCTTTGGATCAGAACAGTCTTCAAACTTCAGCAAGTCTTATCAGTGCACCTACTTGATGGTGAGAGATGTCTGAATTTTAGTTTGATGCTTAAACTAAGAGTCCACAGTAGTTTTTATAAGAAGAAATTCCAAACACAGACCTCCTGCAGGAGAAAAAGACTTACTGGTACTGAAGGCTTCCCCATTCTAAGCTATCAGAAAAAATTTTGGTCCAGTTTTGAGAAAGATTGACAAAGAAAAGCATGTACTACCTCATTTTCATCTTTAACCAATCTGATTCTTCTATTAAATGTGTAGGAACACAGTTAATGTCACATATAATATTAATTCTGGATTTTGATAGATATCTCAGTTTCCCAAGGGTCACAATGTAGACCAAGCACAGGCAAATCATTCGAAAAGTCAATCAATTGTGTAATTTTCTCTGAATAATCTGCAAGGTGGGTTTAGTGATGAAAATAAAGTTGGGACCTAGAAATGTTGGGACCTAGAAATGTCTCCCTATAATCATACCTTTGTAAAATTTTTATAAAAAGGCTTTTTTATGTTAAGAAGGATTTTCTTCCCCAAATTGCAAAAGCTTCAGCCCTTCCTCAACTTGATTATGTGGAAACCTTGAGAGTTGTGTCAAGGTGAAATAGTTCTTATTTTAATGTCTTTATCTTTCATTTTCTTTTCCACTAGAAAGAGTAGCAAGAAAAACTTAACATAGGCTTAATTTAAGTCAATATGTGCCACTAACCATGTGCAGTTGTTAAATGAAGTATCACTCTACCTTTTGGTAAAAGATCCACGCCTCAAGCCCCCAAGTATCCCCCTGTACTACCATTCCACCTTATCGGTTGTTCCCATGAAGCTGACTGGTGCCTCCCATGATCCAACCGCTGACAAGGCAACATCCAGCATACCAGGGAGCTCTTCAGAACTCTGATTCAGTGCTATGGCCACCAGCATCCAATCTGGATTGGTCAATACCTGTGCTAAATGAATTATTAAATATGTTGATTATTATCCTTGCTTAAAAACAACTTCAATATTCTGCAGTTATGTATCATAGATAGAAGACTGCTGCTGCTACTGCTGCTAAGTCACTTCAGTCGTGTCCGACTCTGTGCGAGCCCATAGATAGCAGCCCACCAGGCTCCCCTGTCCCTGGGACTCTCCAGGCAAGAACACTGGAGGGTTGCCATTTCCTTCTCCAATGCATGAAAGTAAAAAGTGAAAGCAAAGTCGCTCGGTCGTGTCTAACTCTTAGCGACTCCATGGCTCCATGGACTGCAGCCCACCAGGCTCCTCCGCCCATGGGATTTTCCAGGCAAGAGTCCTGGAGTGGGTTGCCATTTCCTTCTCCAATATAGAGGACTAAATGTTTAATAAAATATTTTTATACAATAAGTGACACTATAAAAAAACCAATCTCTTTTAGAAATTATTTTTGGAGATCTGTTTTGGGCCCATTCAATATCTGGTTTATTATGACTAAGAAAATTCATGTCATATAGAAACCAGATCTCAGTCAAAAAGGATTTGAGGAATACCTTAATAGACCTTTAATTTACAACTAGGATATTTCTTAAAATATATTGAAAGAAGGAAGCCAACTGCTAACACAAAGGAATTCACAACTCAATAGTCATTGTGTAGGAGTTGCTATGAGGGCTATAAGGAGACAGCACAGATATTCAACAATTGCTTAAATCTTTACCAAGATATACATTTGGGAAGGTGCTGTCCTTAAACTCTGTTTAGAGCTGATCCACATTTTAGGTTTAGACAGCTACGAGCTCAGGGCATTCTATGCGTAATTTGGCAACCTAAGAGTTAATACATCATTTGGACCAGATTTGATGCACATGAATGTTGAAAGTAAATGAAAAATTAAGACTAAGTTGTTTAAAACATATACGCTCACTTTAGAACATACATCATAGCATAACCTTTGAAAAGAATAACCTCACATTATTATTTTTACAATTAATTGTAATTATAAATGGAAAATTTAATTGTAAATTGTAATTGTAAATGGAAAAGAATCTTTGGTTATACTCTTGGTGTTTTGTTGTTTAGTCACTAAGTTGTGTCTGACTCTTTGCAACCCCCTGACTGTAGCTCGCCAGGCTCCTCTATCCATGGGATTTCCCAGGCAAGAATACTGGAGTGGGTTGCCATTTCCTTCTTCACGGTTACTCTGTATTTATAGATTTAAAAATGCTTGTTTATTGTTGTTCAGTCACTCAGTCATGTCTGACTCTGATTCCATGGACTGCAGGACTTCAGGCTTCCTTGTCCTTCACTGTCTCCTGGAGTTTGCTCAGATTCATGTACATTAAATCGGTGATGCCATCCAACCATCTCATTCTCTGTCCTCCCCTTCTCCTCCTGCCTTCAGTCTTTCCCAGCATCAGAGTATTTTCCAATGAGTTGGCTCTTCTCATCAAATGGCTAAATTATTGGAGCTTCAGATTCGGTATCAGTTCTTTGGTGCTCAGCCTTCTTTATGGTCCAACTCTCACATCTGTACATGACTACTGGAAAAATCATAAATTTGACCATATGGATCTATATTGGCAAAGTGATGTCTCTGCTTTTTAATATGCTATCTAGGTTTCTCAAAGCTTTCCTTCTAAGGAGCAAGCATCTTTTTATTTCATGGCTTCAGTCGCCAAAAAACTCTTTGGTAATATAATTATTAATAAACAGATAAAAATAAACAACAAAAGGGACAGGTAAAAGATACTTTTGGATAAAAAATCATGACATAAATACTTTTTCAAGGCAGGTTCATTTGAAGTTTCACAAATGGCCCCAAATCACTCAAAGGCATACTCAAATTTACAAATGCCAATAGATTTTCTGAGTAAAAATCTGCCTATTCATTCAAGATTGAAAAAATACCCTTTATTGAGTATGTCATATATTCTAGGTATTGCATTAAATTATACATACAAAAGGATGAAGATGACACAGCCCCTGTCCTAAAGGGCACATTCTCGGTGGTGGAGACAAACAGGTAAGTAGAAAGTTCCATTCAATATAACATGTAAATGGTTTGTAGAAATGAACTAGTGATCTATATAATTATATATCTTTTTAGTATAGTATAGGATGCTGCTTGGCAGAAACTCCAGAGGAGTTTTCAAACCCAACACGTATTCTCTCCCACGAGTATGACTCATCAGGAGAGATTATTCTGTCCTTGTTAAATGGAACCACATTATGCTTGGAGTCCAGATTCCCTGAGTACTTAACTGGTACAACAGTGCAGCAGTGGGGATTCCATTTGATCTCCGCCAATCTCTCCCATTTTTCTGGTCCATCTGTACTGCTCTTCTGCCCATATTTCTGAGACAAATACTATCTGTTCTCTGCTTCTTTCATAAGGAAAGAAAACTTAGCCATAATTGGATTCAAGTGCACACTTGCTCAGTTTTAATCCCCAGTTTGAATCCCAAATTTCACCAGCAGGTGGTAGGGAAGTCAAACAGAGTAAGCCTGTTTATAATTGTTTTGGGCTGAGACCACAGTACAGTAATGATTTTGACACTTCTGGGTAAATAACATCTTCGATGTTTATAATAACACTTGTAGATATTATTCTTGATTACTTTATTTGGCTCCTAAAATTCGTGTTTTTGAATTACATTTTTAGTCTCTTAGAATTTCAAGCGTTAGCATTATTATTATTGTTAAAGAATGATATGTGAGTGTATTTTTGTTTGGCTATTTAAATCTCACTTAAAGTGAGTCCCTGGTGGCTCAGAATCTGCCTGCAATGCAGGAGACCTGGGTTTGATCCCTGGGTCAGGAAGATCCCTTGGAGAAGGGAATGGCAACTCACTTCAGTATTCTTGCCTGGGGAATTCCATGGACAGAAGAGCCTGGGAGCTACTGTCCATAAGATCACAAAGAGTTGGACATGACTGAGCGATTAACACACACACACACACACACAAAGCAGCCATAGTCTTTATATTCAAAAAAATACCATTTTAAAATGTGAAATGTAATTCATATGTGTAAGTATAATATCTAGTAAAGTTCTCTTTTTAAAATAAAAAAATCTGAGAGTCTATAAGGTTGCATTTTATGTATACTTTGTACCAAATATCTCCACGAATGTATTCTGAAAAGAAATTATTTTTAAAGGGCACAAAATCTAAGGTCTGTCTACTTTTAAAATTGACCAGTTATGGTTTCTTTTCAAGACAGGATCCCACTCCAGTAAGAAATTGTTTGGAAAAAATAAAAAATTGGCCAGTAGAGGGACAAGTAGAGGATCAAACAAAATTGTTTAGGTAAAACTGGAGAAGGAGACAAGACATGGGAAATCTCAGCAAGTTGTCTTATTACTTACCTTTCTAAGAACCACTCCCTAGAGCAGGGAGCTCTGAAGTTAAAAAAAAATCTGAATTTAAGGTCCTAAAAATTAATGAAAACCAATTTTACATAAAAACCCTAGAAACTATTGATGTCAAATCTCAAAAAATTGTTATAAGAATGAAAGAGAATAAAAATGAGAATAACATTTTTATAGATAACAGAACTCTGTTAAAAAGATATATTCCTAAAGCAGGTAAAAATGGTAAAATTTACTATGCTACTTCAAAATGAGTTGACAATAAGAAAATGATGCAAATTATGAAAATGATATAGCTAGAATTAGAAACTCTAAGAAAGTAAGTTATGGAATGTGAAAATTAGAGAAGATAAAGAAATACAAGAGTGAATAAGTACAACAAATAAGGCTTTAAGAGAAATATGAAACAAAGAAGAGAAAAAAATTTTAAATCAAAAAGAAAAATATAAGGATTTGAGAATAAATTATAGATACTGAAAACAGAGAATCTAATATAAGGATAATGGAAGTCATTTAAGAAGACAAACTAAAGCAATGAAATAAAATAAAAATCATAATATGAAATTTGATTCATGTCAATGTATGGCAAAACCAATACAGTATTGTAAAGTAAAAAGTAAAAAAAATTTTTTCAAAAAAAAAATCTCCTGAATTTATAGAATATGTATCTGAAACTGTATTTTCGAAATAGCATATAATGAACCTGAGGATATTGACCCAAGTGATCACCACCAAGATATATAGTAATGAAATTATTGAAGGAAGAACTCCTATATTTTCTAATTGAACATTACATGGAAACTAACAATTGCATACCTCATTTGAATGATCAAACTTGTATGTGATTAAATAGAAGTATGTAAGTGTCTAAATGTGACAAATTTTTTAGGTATCTTGAAAGCAGTTACTTCAGATATTTTGTCTGTTTACTGGATGTTTGAGGCAGGAGGATAAGTTCTGTACCTGGATCACCTTCTTGACTAGAAGTGGAAGTGCTGTTTGGCTGCCTTTTAGTTAAGTCTTACTTTATCTGTGCTTCCCCAAGACTCAAATCCACAAAATCTTAGAGAGTTTGCTCAAAGCACAGGAAAATATCTGTATTTCTACATAAAATAAATGATTCTTTGGCATTAAATCATTAAGTTTGAGTGTTTTTTCCTGGTGTTCCTTGTCAAATCACGAAATTGTCTGTTTACCTTGTATGTTTATAACAATCTTCAAGGAATATTATAATATTTTGCATTGTTTTTGTAATACATTATCAAAAATTTAGAAGCTTAAAAAAATTCAAATTTATTATCTAACAGTCTGTCGATCAAACATTTGGGCATAGAGTGGCTTGAATATTTCTTTTGCTTCCAGCCCCACAAGGCTGGAATCAAAGTGTCAGCGGGTCTGTGATCCCTCCTGTAGGCTCTGGAGGAGAATATGCTCCCAGGCTATTTGTGTTATAGGCAGAATTCAGTTCCATGCAGTTGTAGGACTGAGATCCCTACTTTCTAGGTGTCAACCAAGAGGCGGGATGCCCTTGTCTTCAGAGCAGCTGAAAACTGGACATGTACACCCGTGGCGGATTCATGTCAATGTACGGCAAAACCAATACAGTATTGTAAAGTAAAATAAAGTAAAAATAAAAAAATTAAAAAACAAAAAAAACTGGAGTCTGTACTTGCAAAATGTGTTTCTTAGCACATCACTTCTGACTTTATCACCCCAAAGTGACATATTTAGACCATGGCAACATAGCACTACGGTTTTCCCATTGGGTGGAGAACAGCTTAGAGTGTTTCCTCATTCTCTGTTGGTAGGAGGATCCAAACGTGAAACCCCAAACATGCTAAGTCAAACAAACTCATTTCTTTTCCCAGATGCATTAATTCATTTCTTTCTTGTAGAGGGAGGTGAGTAATGAGGGAATTGAGAGACATCAGGAAAATATAAGATGAGGAGTAACATCCCCTCTTCTCCCCATCACCAGTTTATAGGGATGTGTGATTTCTAATCATGGACAAGAGGTTCTTTCTCCCATGCAAGTCAACAAAAATGGTATTAGGAGTATATGGGAGGGATTACCCTATTCCACATGTCATAGATACCACTCTAGCTCCCTTGCTACAACCTCCTCTGAGCAGATTCTTTGTAGTTCCTGCACAGATGTCCATTCTCACCAAATAATTTTTCCTTGGGAGAAATAATACTATAGTCTTTTCCCTGGGGGCATATAACTCTCCTCATATCCTAAGCAGTTAGTATATATGAATGGTATTCTGTGTAGATAAGCTTAGCTGTTGGGTAGAATTTGTTGCAGTTTCTCCTGAGATTTCAATTGCATCTGTTACTGGGTGGGTTATTCACACACTAGCACACCTTCACAGGTAAGGCCTCTGGGTCATCTAGATCTTTTGCACTTCCAGTTCTTTGGTGGGTAGATTAGGTCTCAGTACACTGTCCAGGGAAGCAGAACAGTATGTGTGGATGAGATGTCTGTCTTGATAAATGTATCAATTGTACTTTATTCCCTCCCTGTTTTACTTCCTGATTCCCTCTTTCTTCTTCTCAGCATGTCAGTCATAATATCTCTGCCACTCTGCCCAGGAGTATAATTTATCTAAAACAGCTTCATGGGGCTGTGATTATTTAACTGGATTCACTTGATTTGGCCTGTCCTATTTTCGCTTGTGTTTTATACACAAGAAAGTAGCTGCAGCATATCTAATCATGGGTGGGGACTAGCCAGTTTTTATCAGCATAATCATTATTTTACATAGGTCTGGCATAACTAAAATTGAAATCAGAATAATCTAAAACCATCTCTCAATTTTCACTTAGGTAGTGATGGGAAGATATGCATCAGTCCTCAGGTGAAAGAGAGCCTGTACGCAGATATTCTTCACTATCCAAATCTCACTGCCCAAATACTTACCTTATGTATTTGCAAAAATATTTCCTCATAATTCCTTGAACTGAAAACCTGCTATAATAAATATGTTTGTGCAAAATCAGTTTAACTGGGCAGGACTCAGGGGGAGAAGATGTAAAATACTCTGCATCTCAGCTGTTCTCCTAATAGAAACACAGTATATGTGCTTTTATTGTTCAATGAGTTTGCATTATTGCTATCAGGTTTATTACTTTTGCCCTGAGACTTCAGCCTTTAAGTTTCCCAGTGTCTGTCTCCATGAAGTACCTGCAGGTCCTGCCAACCTGGAGTCTAAATTAGACAAATGTTAATTTTATTTGAAACCAGAAGGATAGTTAGTTAGCATTTGAAATACTTTAATCAGGCATGCTTTCTCAACATGCAGTTAGTTAGCATTTGAAAGAATCTAATCAGGAAAGCGCTCTCCAGAGGCACCTGCTACTAACACTTTCACTTTCTGCATCTAGATCAATACCAGTAGATGTCCTAATAACAGCGTGTGGGAGGTTGAAATGAATTTTCATTGGTGAAATGGTTGTTTAAGGTATATGGGTTGGATAGAACTACTGCAAAGACATACAGAAAAACAGACATACATTAAAAGAGCTGAGGTGACCCATGACCCAAGGAGCCTAGATTGGGGGGTAGAGTCTTGACTAGGGGGTAATTTTTGAGTTTGGTGATGTTTATGGTTTTGGTTGTCTCAGTTGGAAGGAGGGGCTGCTACTGACATCTTGTGGATAGATGTCAGAGATGTTACTTACAGTGCTATAATGTACACAACCTCTGCCCCACCCCCACCAACATTCTCCCAACATTCCGTTCAGTTCAGTCACTCAGTTGTGTCCCACTCTTTGTGACCCCATAGGCTGCAGGACACCAGTCTTCCTTGTCTATCACCAACTCCCGGAGCTTACTCAAACTCATATCCATCGAGTCGGTGATGCCATCCAACCATCTCATCCTCTGTCGTCCCCTTGTCCTCCTGCCTTCAATCTTTCCCAGCATCAGGGTCTTTTCCAATGAGTCAGTTCTTCTCATCAGGAGGCCAAAGTATTGGAGTTTCAGCTTCAGTCAGTCCTTCCAATGAATATTCAGGACTGGTTTCCTAAAGGAAGGACTGGTTCAATCTCCTTGCTGTTCAAGGGACTCTCAAGGGTCTTCTCCAACACCACAGTTCAAAAGCATCAGTTCTTCAGTGCTCAGCTTTCTTTATAGTCCAACTCTCATATCCATCATGACCACTGGAAAAACCAGAGCTTTGACTATTCGGACCTTTGTTGGCAAAGTAATGTCTCTGCTTTTTAATATGCTGTCTAGGTTGGTCATAGCTTTTCTTCCAAGGAGCACACATCTTTTAATTTCATGGCTGCAGTCACCATCTGCAGTGATTTTGGACCCCCCCCCCCAAAATAAAGTTTCTCATTCTTTCCATTGTTTCCCCATCTATTTACCATGAACTGATGGGACTGAGTGCCATGATCTTAGTTTTCTGAACGTTGAGTTTTAAGCCAACTTTTTCACAACAAAGAATTATCCAGCCCCAAATGCTGGTGGTGTTAAGGTTGAGAAACCTCTGCTAGGACTCTTCAGGATGGTGCTCTAGGTCCAGAGATTTCTTTGTCTCTATGCATCATTATTAACTGAGGATTTTGTCTTCTGCTTTTAATTAGAAGTTTAGCTGACATCGGCTGCCAGAATACTGCTACAATTCCCTCAAGTAAATCAATTCCTCAAGTAAATCTTTCATGCAAGATAATACTTGGAGTTCATAACAGTTCAGAGAACTGAGACACCACTATTTTTCTGCCAGCTTGCTAATATATGTTTGGATGGAAAGAACAAATAGTCAATATCATGGTCAAGGTGTCCACTTGAGAAAAGCTGGTTGATTATTAGATGTTATTATCTTGCTAAGTGTGTAATCATAAATCCTGTGAGGTCACTCTGAGAGTGGATGTCCTAATCACTGATGTGATGAATTCCCAGCAGCTAGACTCATGAGGCTGATGAACAGAATACACATTAATATACTATTATTTATGAGTGTTGGCATAATCAGGGATTCTTGACCTTCAAGCATATCTATTTGGAATTAGAATCAGGGCACTGAGATTCAGACACAAATTTCTTTAGTGTGATATATCTATCTCCCTGAAAGGAAGAACATTTTTCATGAGAATGTAGTATTGTAAGTGTAACTGGCTAAGATGTTTCCTCTCTTGAATAAAGTTTGTCTGGGCACTCCTTGTTTTTACTCCTTGAATTTTCAATTTTGAAAATTTCATGAGAGAACGCTCCTACTTCTCCATGTCCTCCACCAATTTATGATGTACACATTCTTTCTTTAGTGATATTATTCATTCAGATTGAATTGTGTCCTTTCAGCCAGGGATCTGTGTACTCGAGAATTAGTTATTGATTTAAAATCTCAATGAAGACTGTCACGTACACCATCGATGAATTGCAACACTGACTGTTTCCCTTCCTTCTCCCCTCTTCCCACCCATCCTCTTTTCTTTTCTTTTCTTTAGCCTTCTGTCTCCCTCTCTTTCTTCTTCCCTTTCTTACTCCCTCCCTCTTCCTTCCTTTCTTTCATATCTTTTTTTTCACTCTCTTTCAGAATTATATCTACTCTTGTTAAATTAAAAAATTATGATAATATAATTGGACAAAAGATCATAAAATTTACCTTTTTAAATTATTACTTTTATTGACTGCCACTGCAAATTTAAATAATATTAGGAGCGAATAATTAAACCTCAATCCTCCTCTGGTAGATTTATACTCTTAATTAGACATTCAAATATGACCACTTAGACAGGTTGAGACGCCTTCTAAAATCTAGACAATAGATATGATAAAATTGTCACACAGGTGTTCATTTTTAAGAATCTTGCAGTGACATTTCAATTTACTTCTGAAGAGAAAATTTGACAGAAGAGCTTCAGGGGAAGATTAAGTTTCTAGTACTTAAAGGGTCTTCTAAACATTCAGAATAAGAGAAAGAATTTATGGAAATTTAATACTTCAGGAATTTTTTTTACCTAACAGAAAATTCAGCAGACAAGAATTGCTTTGAAGTGTGCTAAGGGTCAAAGATAAGGGGCCCTGGCCCACTTCTTGAGACGTAAACATGACTCTTAATAGAGCTGGAGGGAAAAGTTCATCTTTCCTCTATTTTCCCCAGAGTTCTTTTCCCTTGTTTCATGCTATAATGAACAGATGATAAGGCAGAAATGCTTTCAAATTTATTTACTTTCAAATAGACATTCTACAAAGCTTTGCTTTGAGTAAGGACAGTTAATAGCAAAGCAGTGCTACCAGTTCTTCATTCTTCAAATTCCAAACTGATTCCATCAAAAACACATTCTGCTAAGACACAGTAACCCCTCAGCCCAAACATTCTCTCAATATGTTGAGCTTTCATTTGACTCTCTTGTTAGTGATTCAGCTACTACTCAAAGTCACATCAAGTTGTTTTCTCTCTCATACTAAATGTCTTCTTTAGTTGTGTGGTACATTGAGTAAACATCACCTGCATATTTAATGTTTTTAATTCACACAAAGAATTAAATTCAATGCTTACATAATGCATGTATTAGACACTTAGTTTTTTAAAAACTATGTTCTTATGATTCAGAACTGCCCAACTGAATTTTAGACAAAAATAACAAGATATAACATCAACTCTTGGAGAGGGGGAAGTCAGTAGGCTTTTTCCAAACTTGCTTTTGATTTGCTTCCATCTTGGTTTCATCTATAAGTGGCAAATTAATGATAGACTTGCCTTGTTTTCTTAAAGAACTTCTTGGAGCATTACTTGAATTAGTATACAGAAACTTGATTTGATTATAACCACATAAAATATCTTTAGAGTTACTTATGTAACAGTGAAAAAATATAGGATAGTTTTAGCTTTAATTACAGAGATAATTTTCATTCTATTATAGACAGACTTGAAACATTGATGGCTTCTGTCTATACCTGGTTAAAGAGTGGGAAACTGGAGATGTTTTGGGCTGGCATAGGCACATTTAAGGACTGACTTACAGCAGAAGAACAGTTATCTGAAGTTATAAAAGTCGCAGCTCCCTTGTCCAGAGTCATTGTCTAGAAGGGCAAAACCATAACTCACCACTAACTCTAGAATAAAGTAAAAACTCTTTAAACATGAAACATAAGACCTTAAACTATCATACAATTGTGCTCATTTCTCTTGCTAGCATGGTAAAATGCTCAAAATCATTCAAGCTAGGCTTCAATAGCACATGAACTGAGAACTTCCAGATATTCAAGTTGGATTTAGAAAAGGCAGAGGAACCAGAGATCAAACTGCCAACAACTGTCAGAAAAAGTGACAGATTTTATTTTCTTGGGTTCCAAAATCACTGTGGACAGTGATTGCAGCCACAAAATTAAAAGATTCTTTCTCCTTGGAAGAAAAGCTATGGCAAACCCAGAGAGCATATTAAAAAGCAGAGACATCACTTTGCCAACAAAGGTCCATATAGTCAAAGTTTTTCCAACAGTCATGTATGGATGTGACAGTTGGACCATAAAGAAGGTTGAGTGCTGAAGAATCGATGCTTTCAAATTGTGGTGCTTGAGAAGACTCTTGAGAGGCCCTTGGACTGTGAGATCAAATCAGTCAATCCTAAAGGAAATCAGCCCTGAATATTGGAAGGCCGGATGCTGAAGCTGAAGTTCCAACACTTTGGCCACTTGATGTGAAGAGCTGACTCATTGCAAAAGACCCTGATGCTGGGAAAAATTGAGGGCATGAGGAGAAGGGGGCATCAGTGGATAAGATGGTTGAATGGCATCACTGACTCAATGGACATGAATTTGAGCAAACTCCAGAAGATGGTAAAGACAGGGAAGCCTGCGTGCTGCAGTTCACAGGGTCGCAAAGAGTCAGACATGACTGAACAACAACAGCAACAACCAAACCTCCTGTAATCTGGTCTTTGCTTGTAGTTTTCAGTGCCCCAGTAATGCTGAACTGCTTTCTCACCTACAGGTTTTTGCTTCATTGTCCCCTTTGTCTAGAACACCTTGTCCCTCTTTAATTTTTCACTGAGCTGATTTCCACTCATCTTTTTGATGTCTGCTTAAGTGCCTCTGCCTTTGTGAAAGCCTTGATATGCTAAACTGGGTTAGGTGTCCTTTGATTATGCTCTAGCACCTCTCTGGTAATATTTTACATACTAAATTGTAATTGACAGTTTTCTTGTCCACATCTATAGCTAGACTTCAGGTTAGGAAAGGATAAACACTTTATCTTTCTTACTTTTATATTCCAGTGCTTGATATACAGCATCACCTGGTAGACATTTACTGAGTAAACTGATGCATAAATAAACAAATGTTAATGTAAGCCAGTGGTTTTCAACTGTGGCACCCAATCTTGCTTACCAGGGAACATTTGGCAATTTCAGAAACATTTTAATTAAGACTTGGGGGAGGTGGTACTGTATCATTCAGTGGGTAGAGGCCAGGTATGCTTCTAAAAATCCTACAATGCTCAGGTCAGCCTCTCATAATAAAATGTCAGTAGTGTCAAGACTGAGGAACTCTGGAGTGAATAATACATGTTTATTGTAACAGATAATGGAAAAGTGTATTCAGGAGTAAGTAACAGAAAAAAATGGGTAGCAAAAGTAAGTAATGGGCATGTTTGTAAGCCCTTCGAACTGAGATACGAGAATTGTTCAAAACCTAGGTCATGGAAAGCAGTAGGAACCAATCTTCCAGTGACCGTGGTACTATCCACTATCACAAGTGGTACTTGTGGATTAAGCAGCAAAGTCCCAAAGCGTCACACTTAGATGTGCTCTCTAATCTATTTGTTATTCTTTTCTTATCCCTTCTAGTTACTGCTTTTTTGTTTTGCCTTAATTGCCCCCTACTGTCCATTAAATATTTGTCACTCAATTCTGAAGTTTAAAAAATATTCTTTTTGAATATTTCAGACTGTATACTGAGGAGGAAAACTGAAAATAAGTTCCCCATAATTTGTAAGAAAAAATAGAAGGAAATAGGGATAGCTTATGGTGAATGGTGTGAGATTTGTGATTTCTGAGGATTTGGCTTCAGGACCAGGGGACCTGGCTTGATCACTCAAGAGCTTTTGTGTAGGAGAGTTTTATTACAGTATGAAAAGCGATAGAGAAAGCTTCTGACATAGACATCAGAAGGGGGACAGAGAGTGCCCCCCATGCTAGTTTTAGCAAGCTGTTTTATGTCTGTTAGAAAGCTATTAAACAGGTAAGAGAGACACCTCAAGGCTGAAGGATTTTCATCAGGCCTCTCTCTCACAATATGCATTTTTGAGATAGGATGGCACGAGGTATGTCATCCCTCAGCCATAAAACAATTGATATGAATACTGGTTTGTTGAGCTATTATCAGCCCAAGGTTTGAAAAAAGTTAAGTTCAGGTGGAACCAGGTGTCGTCATGGCAACACAGAATTTTAAGAGACAGTTGCAGCCTATTTCCTCCTGCCATTTAAGGGAGAGAGAAAAAATGTCTGACACTTGCAACCTATTTCCTCCTTTTGGAGACCCTGGCCTTCCTGCCTGTTACCCACTCAATAGAATCACAAGTGTTTCCTATATAAGAATAGAGAAAACATTGTCTTTCTGGTCTGTCTTCTTAGAAAGCAGGGATATATTATGCTTTATGGTCTATATTACATTTTTCTTTGATCACATTTTGTCTAAAGTTAAACATACTAAGACTATGTTTTCCATATATACAGTTGAAATGCATCTAATGTTAAATAAAATAGGCCTTTAAAATCATATTCAGTATAGTAAAAATGGAACCAATTTGTAAACAAGAGAATGTTCAGAATATTAAATAAGGACAGATGATATTTAACTGGCTTTGTAATTTATGGTCTATCATTCTGATTAATAATCAGACTTACTGTATCTATGGAAACAAAGGGAAAATTACTCTGCTTTCAACAAACTTACAAAGATGAAAAATATTTTGCTTCTCTAAATAACTAGCACAGATGTTGCCCTCTTTGTTAAGCTTGTGTTATTACCTGTTTTATCACAAAAAGAGCAAAGTGATGTGGGTGGAGATCAAAAGATGTAAGATTAAGAAAATGTATTGAAGATGACTTAAAGAAATTGTATACTATCTGTTAACTAAGGAAATAAAAAATGTCCAAATCTAGATGGTTTCTAAATCAAGTCTGTGACTTGACATGAATATGACCATTTTCTGTATACTTTTAAGAGAAAATTTTATAGAAAATCTTTAAGATTAAGAACAGAAAAAAAAGAACATGAAAAAATAAAAATTAGCCAAAATGGGAACCCAAAATACATTTCATAAAAATTAATTTTTAAATGAGATCTCCTGTGAACCATGCTGATATGGATCTGGTTTTCATTAGGATCTATAGTTTGATGAGGTTTCCTGAAAGGTATCAATACTTTCCAAGTTATTCTCACCAGATCAGTTCAGTTCAGTCACTCATTCATGTCTAACTCTTTATGACCCCATGAACTGCAGCACACCAAGCCTTCCTGTCCATCACCAACTCCCAGAGTCCACCCAAACCCATGTCCATTGAGTCGGTGATGCCTTCCAACCA
>SJYA01006158.1:0-22306 GCA_006410615.1 Neotragus moschatus | reverse complement strand
GCTCAGGAACAGGAGATTTCCTGAGGCCTGATCACGCCTTTGCGTATGCCAAGCCTCCTTCCTCATGACTTTGCCATGGGCAGAGTTCCTCATGCCGGCTCCCGGCACTCTTCTTTGAGTTCAGGTAGTTCTTTCTTGTAATTTAGACCTCTATTGTTCGGTACATAGGCATTTAGGAATGTTATATCTTCCTGCTGAGTTGACCTTTCACTCTGCAGTCTCCCTCTTTGACCCTGGTGCTTTGCTCTGCTCTGAAGTCCATTCCATGTTAATAGTGCCACTCCAGCTTTCTTAAAATGTTTGCACAGTGTGTCTTTTCCCATCCTTTTACCTTTAACCTACTTATATATTTGAAGTGAGTTTTGTGTAAGATAGCATACAAATAGGTCATTTCTTTAATCCATTCAACCAATCTCTCTTAACTAGTGGATTTAGACAGTTTACCTTTAATGTAATTACTGGCATGTCAGGATTTATTACGGAGAAGGCAGTGGCACCCCACTGCAGTACTCTTGCCTGGAAAATCCCATGGACGGAGGAGCCTGGTAGGCTGCAGTCCGTGGGGTCGCTAGGAGTCGGACACGACTGAGCGACTTCACTTTCATGCTTTGGAGAAGGAAATGGTAGCCCACTCCAGTGCTCTTGCCTGGAGAATCCCAGGGACGGGGGAGCCTGATGGGCTACCATCTATGGGGTCACACAGAGTTGGACACGACTGGAGTGACTTAGCAGCAGCAGTAGGATATATTATGCCTTTTTATTTATTTTGTTTGTTCTTTGTTTTTCATTCCTTTGTTTGCCTTTTTCTATTTTCCTGAGGTTACCTGAACATTTTTTCAGCATTCTATTTTGATTTATTTAAAGGGGGTTTGGGGATGTGTCTCTTTTTAAATTTTTTTTGCAGTGGTCGCTATAGGGATTGCAGTGAACATAGAATGTATATACTCGTTTCAACATTTTACATCATTTAGGATGCTCTTCTTTTCTCCCATGTGGTATAGTTGTCTGAAATTCTACATTTTCGTACTGGAACCATGAGAGATAAACTTTTTGCTTTTACTGTCCAACATAGCTTAAATACTCAGGAATAAAGAATAGTATATGATTTCAGGAGAAGTGTATTACTAATGTACTTCAGTGAATCTTTACCAGCATGACCATAGTTCAGCTGTTTGCCATGGCAATCTGTCATATTCCTCAGAAACCTTAAATTATGAGAAGAATCATATTCTATAAGCAGTTACTTCAGTGGAGAAATGGGGAAGACTTAGGGACAAGAGAGTTTCACTCAACTGTTTTTTTTCCTGCAGGAATTGAAGTTTTTGTCATAGTCGTCAAATCTAAAGTGAATAATTCTTCTAGCCACTCACTTCACTTGTCACTCCTCACCCCCAAAATACAGTGTCATCTGCCAACCGACCTGTGTGATCTTAGAGTTTGATGTCTCGTACTTCATTTTCTTAGAAGAACATTTGCAGGACGTCCCTGGAGGTCCAGCGGTTAGGACTCCATGCTTCTACTGCAGGGGGCACGGGTCTGACCCTGGGTCAGGGAACTAAGATCCCACAAGCTAGACAGCATGACCAAAAATTAAGAATCAGGAAAAAACCACCAACATCATTTACATGCTCATGGATGATGCAGTGGATTTCCGGCTTGAGCCAGAAGTTGATGCCCTCCTTCCTACTCAGCTGTAGCAGGGGAAGAAGAGACCCTTGGTTCACTTCTTTAGCAAAGGCCATGAACTGCTATGCCTCACAAAGAAGAGGGCTGTGGGCAAACAAGGAGAACAATACCATTCTCCCAACACCCAGCTCACCGACAGTTGTTGTCAAATGTCAGAGCAATTGCAGTTGTGTTTTTTCCTCTTTGTCTAGTAAGAAGCTCCAAACTCCTCATTTGTGTGACATCTCGAAAATCTTCTTTCCTTAGAACGCCTGACAGACAATCTCAGAGTGGGACAGACATCCTCAGTTGCTGCTCAGATGTTTCTTTTTTTCAGAGTTTTGCTGCTAAGAATATCTCCCCAACATTTGACTTCACTGTGGCCAATAATGGTCTCTGAATTGGTAAGTGCAAATATTTTATTCTTGAGGTAAAATTGGAGCTTTTAAAAATGCATTTTCAGGAATAATGTATCCTTTCGTGTTTATCTAATTTGATTTGTAAAATTTTCAGTCAAGTTGGTAGTGCATGGTCAGCTCTTGGTTAAGTAGACACATTTTATCCTCTAATCATAGTTGACCTCTCAACTGTAGTTATTTAAATTAATTTGATATTATTTGCCTTTTTTTTTTTTTTTTTGGCCATCCCACATGACTTTTGGGATCTGACTTCCCCAGCCCAAGATTGAACCCAGCAGTGAAAGCATTGAAGTCTTAACCACTGGACCGCCATAGAACTCCCTATTTGCTATTTTTTAAACTGGGCTTTTCCCACTTTTAATAAGATATAAGTGTCATGCAGCAGCATATAAGTTTAAAGTGTACCACATAATGATTTGACTGAAATATATCATGAGACCCTTATCACATTCAGTTAGCATCCATCATCTCCTATGGATCCAAAAGACTTTTCTTCCTTGTGATGACAACTCAGGATTTACTGTCTTTCCTTTCACCTGTGACTTACAGCAGCTTTGACTGCGGTTGTCACATCCTGCATTATCCCTCGTAATAACACGTCTCATAAATCGACGTTGGTACCTTTTGACCGCCTTCATTCAGTTTTCCCTCTTCCCACCCCCTGCCTCTGCTCTCTTCTGTGAGTTTGGTTTGGTTTTGCTTTGTTTTGTTTCTTAGGTTCCCCTTATAAGTGAGATCATACTGTATTTGTCTTTCTCTTCTGACTTACTTCAGATAGTGTAGTGCCCTCAGAGTCCTTCCAGATTACTGCAGATGTGCCAATGGCAAGATTCCTCCTTTTCATACTGAATAACATTCTACTGTGTGTGTATTCTCATACATACATACATATGCATGTATGTGTGTGTATACATATATGTGTGTATATTCATATATATGTATTGAAACAGTTTCTTAATCCATTTATTTGTTGATAGACACTCAGGATGTTTCCATGTCTTGGCTACTATATCAAGTTGACCAAAAAGTTCATTCAGTTTCTTCCCACGTCACAGAAAAACCTGAACAAACTTTTTGGCAACCTGGTAAACAGTGCTGCCTTAAATATAGGGGTGCACATATCTCTTTGAGAATATCTTCATTTCCTTGGAGCATAGTCCCAGAAGTGGGTTTCGTGGAGCATACGGCAGTTCTATTTTTAATGTTTTGAGGAGCCGTTATACTGTCTTCTCCTGTGACTGCACCAGTTTATAATCCCACCAACAGTGCACAAGGGCTCCCTTTTCTGCACATCCTCAGCACCATTCGCAGTCTCGCCCGTGGGGTGACAGCAGTTCTAGCGAGTGTGAGGTGGTGTCTCGTCGTGGTTTCCATTTGCGTTTCCCTGGTGATGAGTGGTGTTGAGCATCTTTTCACGTGCCTGTTGGCCATTCCTGTATCTTCTTTGGAAAATGTCAATTCAGGTCCTCTGCCCATTTTTTATTTGATTATTTGCTTTTTCGTTATTGAGTTGTATGAGTTCTTTACGTATTTTGGATGTTATCCCTTACCGTATTTGGTTTGCAAATATTTTTTTCCCATTAGGTTGTCTTTTTATATTTTTGATTCCTTTTGTTTTATTTGCTATTTTTTATGAACATATAAATTTTGAACGTTAAGCTAGATTTAACCTCTCTCAAATAGTAACTTGAATTCACTTTTTTTTTTTTTTTTTTTAAGATTCAGGCATTCATACAGCTTGAAGAAGAGCTGCAAAAGGACAATGAATCGTTGAGGTAAGTACTGTGTGAGTCTGTGCACATATGTGAAGGTTAATGGACATCACTGTATTTTTTTTGTTTTGATTTTTTTTTTCCTAGATCCAGACTGTGGACATCAATTTATGATGTAGGGTTAGCTCGTCCTAAACACCATTTTCTTGAAGTAGTTGTGAAGGGACCAGCTATTCTGACCATTTTTCAAAAGGAAAAAAACCTTCTTATGGACCTTTCATAGGCAAAAGGACTACAGTGAATGTGAATGAATTTCTAACAAGAGTTTCTTTGCCAATTTATAGAAACAGCAACAAAATCAGCAGAATGAAAGTTGCAGCCTCTGATGGAAATGGACTGTCGGTGGGGGAGATACCCCAGAGCGAGCTGGGCCTCTATTTATCAGCTTGCAAATTCCTAGACACAGCACTTTCTTTTCCACCTGACAAGATGCCGTTATTTCAAATGTAAGTCATAGGAGACCACACGTCCTCTTTGAAGGAGGTGACTTTTCTTTCCTCGTCAGCACTTTCACTTGTTCTTTCCTGTACAGCATGGGGGTTACCAGTGGCTGAGGAGCCTGCTCAGAATACCGAGTTTCAGATTACTCGCAACATCTGTGGTTTGGTGAATTTGGCTCACAGTAGTATTTACGGATGGGTTTCTTTTCGTGTGTGTGTTTCAGTGGGTTTTGCTATTGGGTGCTTATAAAACAGAGTCCCGCACTGGTGATCCTCACTGCATTTGTGTATTTTCTCTTTTTTTGGTCTCTTTGTTTTTAATTAACTAAATGGAACAGGCTCTGTCCAGTTCACTCTGCCCCTGTTGGCGCACATTTCCTGTGGGCTTAACACAGCCGCTCATATGTTTCGTTTCATGCCTGGCCCCAGATGCCACTTCTCTGTCCTGTCGTCCTAAAGAGAGGAATCACGTAGAAATGTTTGTGGTTAGAAATGCAGAATGAAAGAAGCCAGTCTGAAACGGCTACGTAGCATGTGTTTTCAACTACATGATGATCTGTAAAGGACAAAACTGTAAAAACAGTAAACCGATGAGTGTGTCCCAGGAGTGGAGAGGGAGGCAGGGCACAGGATTTTCAGGGCAGTGAGATGACTGTGTGTGATTGTGTGTCCACCATACTGTGGACACATGTCATTACACACTTGTCCAAGCCAATGCAAGATGCAGCTCCAAAAGTGAACCCTAAGCTTAACTCTGGACTTGGGGTGATGATGGGGAGTCAGTTTATCGATTGTAACAGATGTACCCTTCCAGTGGGAGTGTTGACAGGGAGGCTTAGCCTAGCAGAGAGCAGGCAAGGGGCAAATGGGAAACCTCCATACTTGCTGCTCAATTTTGGATGAACCTAAAACTGCTCTCAAAAAGAAAGTTTTTTTTTTCTTTGAGTTCCAATGTACGTGAATATGCATAGCAACACTAATCATAATAGACAAAAAGTAGAGAAAATGTAAATGTCCATCAGTTGACAAGCAGATAAATAACACATGATGTGTCCAGACAAGGCAGTCGTCTACAACACAGAGATGGAAGTGTCGGCACGTGGTACAGCATGGGCGAGCCTTGACGATAGTAGGTTAAGTGAGAGAACCCAGCTTCAAACAGCCGAGAGGTACACTGGTTGGAATGTAATCATGTACAACCATGATTCTAATTTATATGAAATGTCCAGAATGAAAAAGACCTGTACAGACAGAAAGTAGTTTAGTGGTGGCCTCGACTGAGGGATGAGATTGAGGGATGATTGGAGTGGATTGAGGGGTAAAGCACTAAAGGGAGCAGTGATTCTATTTGGGGTTTTAAAATATCCTAAAATTGATCATGATGGATGGTGATGGAGGTACAATTCTGTCAGTATACCAAAAGCTATGGAATGGTGCAATCCATTTTTCATTTATTTGTATTTTGGGCTGTCCTGGGTCTTAGTTGCAGCACGCGAAGTGTTTAGTTGCAGCCTGTGAACTCTGAAGTTGCGGCATATGGGTTCTAGTTCCCCGGCCAGGGATTGAACCCACAATTCCCTACTGGGAGCGTGGAGTCTTAGCCCCTGAACCACCAGGGAAGTCCTGAATAGCACACTTTAAATGAGTGAACTGTGTGGTATGTGAATCACATCTCAGAGAAGCTATTTGAAAACCGCTGGGTGGGCTCTCAGCCCGTGTGGCCTGACCTCGGATTCTCATCCTCCAGTTACAGGTGGGCATTTGTTCCCGAAGTGGACGCAGAAAGCCCTGCCTTCTCCTCAGGTTTGGAGGAGGATCGGCAAGAATGCAAGCCCCACACTGTCAGGATTCTTGAACTTCTAAAATTAAAATATGGGGTAATTGTTTTCCTTTTTACAAAATTTGCCTTTGTGGTGGAGCGGGGCGGGCTTGGGGGTGAGTGAAGTACTTCATATGCCATTTGACTTCAGTGACTTTGAACAGTGTTCCCAATGCCTCTCAAGCGTTCAGACTTGGAGAGGGTTATACATTTCATCCTTGTCTCAGCGTTTATATGTCACTTTCTCATCCCGGAGGCTAAGAGGCAAAGCCTCCTGGGTGGACACAGTCCTGCAGAACAGCGGTCCGCAACCTCTTCCGCATCAGGAGGAGGTTTTGTGGAAGGCGCTCTCTCCATGGCCCAGGGAGCCGGGTTGGGTTGGGGGCGTGGCTTCAGGGTGGCTTCCTTGCCTTTACTGTGCACTTTGTTTCTTTTATCGTTACACTGTGATAATGAAATAATGGTCCAACTCACCATAATGCAGCATCACCGGGAGCCCTGAGCTTGTTTTCCTGCAACCTGATGGTCCCAGCCGGGAGTCATGGGAGGAGACAGGGACACCCGAAGTGTGTTGCTAATGTCCAGTCTACTCTGTAATCTCATCTTGTTCCACCGCTCACCTCCTGCTTTGCAGCCCGGTTCCTGAATAGACCACAGGTTGGGGACCCCTGCTGTAGAAGAAGACGTGCCCGCAGAGTCCCTCCGTGACTCAGAGGAAGGGCCTGCAGGAGGGGTATCAGGGGCCCCAGCGGGATGGCTCACAGCGAAGTCTTGTGGAAGACGGCAGTGGGGACATGGGATTCGAGTTGACGCTGCTGCCGTCAGAGCAGACAGGGAGTTTTCCTAGAGGATTCGTGCCTTAGCTTTCACCGCCTGCATGGGCCTCTCTAACCCTTAGCATGTCGTCATTGGTTTTCTGCAGGAAATCAGCAGCTCAGATGAGATCACCATGAAGAGCGAGTTCCCTCTGCTGCGCCAGCATTCTCTTTCCAGCGTCAGGCAACTGATGCCCTTCTTTGGGACTCTAAGCTGTGCTTTTAAAACCCAGAGTCGACTGCCCGCCGACACCCAAGGCCCTCCTCCACTCGTGGAGTTTCCTGTTGCAGATAACCCAAGGGTCTTGAAACAACTGGAAGAATGTGTTGAACATGACTTTTTGGAACATCTGGAGTGTTAACCTTGGACCGGAGAATTTGTGTAAGCCATTTACTGAGACCTTGAGAAAAGCCAGCATATACTGAAAATGGAAAAGGAGCCAGGATAGTGGTTCTAAACAAGTCTATCTCAATTTCGAAAGTAAATTTCAGATTTTTTTTTTNACATCTGGAGTGTTAACCTTGGACCGGAGAATTTGTGTAAGCCATTTACTGAGACCTTGAGAAAAGCCAGCATATACTGAAAATGGAAAAGGAGCCAGGATAGTGGTTCTAAACAAGTCTATCTCAATTTCGAAAGTAAATTTCAGATTTTTTTTTTTGGTGGCCAACAAAAAACACCTCCCTGAAATGCCTTGTAATATATTTAGGTCTGGTTTTATGTTTCTTTCTCAATGTATGTAAAGAAGTGAAATTAATATATCATCTAATGGTGGCACAAAATTTGTGATATACAGTAAACCATGGAGAGATTGAAAAGTTGGTTTTTTTGTTGCAAATGTGTCAGTACATCTCTATAAACATTTTTAACTTGTTGAACATTATTTTAACCTTCCATACATGTGTCCCTTTCAGTGTTTTTATTTTGGTACCACATTTTAAAATGAAAATACATTTTTTTCTGAAAATACTAATAATAACCCGTTACCTTTGACTGTTCAGCAGAGGTGTGAGCATGAAGACAATCTCAGTGTATTTAACTCTTGCCGCCTTAAAATCACATGTTCGCACCTTCTCCTGGGTAAGAAATACACCGTTTTCAACCCTCCAGCAGCTGTCACCTGTTATACACTACAATGTGCCTGACCAGCACTTTCCATTTGACATAAATCAATCATCATGGTCATAGGGGCTTTAATGCCTGAAACTACTGTTGGGGAAATTCGCTCTGGACTCTTCATTATTCCTCTGTTCTCTCTGGGAACTCTGTACCTCTGCAGACGTCGCTGTTCGTGAAAATAATTCCTGGGTTCCTCGGCACAGACTCCTGGGGGATGGCAGCGTGCTGTCTCACTCTCTTCAAGCCTCTTTGTCTTACACCAGCTTCCCTATTTAGCGTCCACTTGGCAGCCGTCCTGCACGCGCTCTGCCTGCACTCCGGGCTTGCCTCCCAGACCTGCCTGTCTCACGCCCCCTTTTCAGCCACCAGGGTGTTCCATGACATCACTTTCCAGGTCAGATGATGCTGACTGCTCCGAAGTAGGCTCTCAGATACATCCTTTCTTCAGACAAGGGTGTTTGGGGACTTGACAAACATTATTGGTTTCTTTTCTTGTAACATCCTACCATGTATGAGTTCGTGAGCAGGACAGAAGCAATTTGTGTCACTGGGCCCAAGAGAGGAAGCAGGGAACACAGAACCACTTGGCTCCCTCCTTAATGGCTAAAAGAGTCAAAAAGCACCATCACATATGTGTATTCATGCAAATATGTGTTAAAAATTACATGCAGGGACTTCCCTTTTGTTCCAGCAGTGAAGACTCAGTGTTCCCAATGCAAGAGTCCCAGTTTGGATTCCTGGTGGAGGAACTAAGATCTCACATGCCACATGATATGGCACCCCCCAAAATTGACAATAAATCTAATAGCTTATTTATATCATCAGTAGCTATTATGCTGTGAAAGATAGTTCTTGTATCTGTACTTAGATTTACAAATTTTGTTTTTTCCTTTTTTTTTCTCTCCAGTGTCTAAATAACTCAATACCATATGTAATTTAATCCTTTTTATCAAGTAGAAATCTTAAAAGGATTTAGTAATACATCTCTGTTTAGCATAAAACAGTAAAAAAGAAGTCTTGTAAATGTGATGTTGAAGCTCCAATACTTTGGCCACCTGATGTGAAGAGCAATTCATTGGAAAAGACCCTGATGTTGGGAAAGATTGAAGGCAGAAGGAGAAGGGGACAACAGAGGATGAGATGGTTGGATGGCATCACCGACTCAATGGACATGAGTTTGAGGACTCAGTTTTACCCTCATGCTAGACTGGGCATACTTTGTGCCTCAGTTTTCTCAACTACAAAGTGGAATTATCAATGGTAATTACCCCTCAGAGTTGTAGGAATTAATCCTCTCTGTGTTCCCTCCGTGATCTATATATTTTTTTCCACTTTCTTTGGATCTTTTGTGTCTTTTTTTTTTTTTTACTTTTTATTTTATATTGGAGCATACTGTTAACAATGTTGTGTTAATTTCAGGTGTACAGCAAAGTGATTCAGTTATACATGAATCTATTCTTCTTCCAATTCTTTTCCCATTTAGGTTGTTACATAGTACTGAAGAGAGTTCCACATGCTACACAGTAGGTCCTTGTTGATTATCCCTTTTAAATATACCAGGGTATATATGTCAACCCCAAACTCCCTAACTCTACCTCCCCCCAACCCCCACCCCTGCTCCTACCTGTAATCATGTTTGTTCTCCAAGTCTATGAGTCTGTTTCTGCTTTACAAGTTCCTTTGTATCTTTTTTTTAAATACCATATATAAGCAGTATCATATGATGTCTTTATCTGACTTCACTAAGTATGATAATCTCTGGACTCATCCGTGTTGCTTCAGTGGTCTGTACAGTTTTAATCATGTATGTATGTATGCTCAGCCACATCTGACTCTGCAGCTCCATGGACTGCAGCCCTCTAGGCTCCTCTGTTCATGGAATTTTCCAGGCAAGAATACTGGAGTGGGTTGCCATTTCCTACTCCAGGGATCTTCCTGTCCCAGGGATCGAACCCACACCTCTTGTATCTCCTGCACCGGCAAGTGGATTCTTTACCACTGTGCCCCCTGGGAAGCCCCCACCAGCGAAAGCGAAGCTTGTGCTCACTCTCAGAATCTACAAGCCTATGTGTTGCATTAATTGACCTGAGCATCCACATAGATTGTGTATTTTATAAAAGAGAAAATGGAGATTTTTTGCGGTGGGGGGCCATATCACGAGATTTGTAGGATCTTAGCTCCCCGACCAAGGATCAAGCCTGTGACTCCTGCAGTGGAAGAATATGACCTTAATCCCTGGGCAGCCAGGGAAGTCCCCACATTTGGTTTTTGTTTAAGTATGAGGAAAAACAAAATTACCAGTTTTTTTTCTTCCTTCCTCATGGAGGCTCTTCTCCACCCCACTTTGAAGGTGACTGTTCTGACTCAATTCCTCCTAGAAGGTAAACCAGATGTCCAGCCCAAGGACCAAAGTGCCACTGTTCTCGGGGCAAGCAGTGAGCTGGAACCCTTGTTCTAAGAAAGCAGGGTTTGGAACACATGCAGCTGCAGGGGGTGTGGTGAGAACAGAGCCCATGTGTATGGGAATGACACGGTCGTTACCACTGGGGTGCTTTCCAGGGGCTGGGCATGGCGCTGTGTCATCTGGGTTGTTTCCTAAGCTGCGGAGGAGGTAAGCAGTGTTACCCAGTTCTACAGTCAGCAGAGTCTGTGTTCGTCTTGGTCTAGAGCAGTATGTCCTCAAGCCCAGTGCCAAGAAGAGTTCAACAGCAAAACCCCAGGAGGGCTGCTGCTGAGTGGCAAGGTGTGGAAGACTACTTCTGAGGGCACCCTGCTCAGTGGGCTTCCTGCCACACCTGGCTACCATGCGGTCACAGCACAGTGGGTGGCTCCCAACTCTCAAGATGTGGCGAGGAGTGTCTTAAAGGAGAACAAGCCTTACTTCCCAGTATGTGTGTATGTCCAGCAAAATTAGAAGGAGCTGGATGGGTCCGGACAGTTGATGAAGCCTGTAATTAAAAGCTTTGGACAACAACCTGGGAGACCAGACAGAATCTGTTCTTTGGAATGAAATTCTGATGTAAGACAATGCCTTCTACTAGGTATTATTTGCAGTTTAATTGTTGTTCAGTCACTAAGTTTCGAGTCCAACTCTTTGCGACCCATGGGCTGTAGCACGTCAGGCTTCGATGTCCTTCACTATCTCCTAGAGTTTGCTCAAATTCATGTCCATTGAGCCGGTGATACCATCCAACCTTCTCATCCTCTGTCGTCCCCCGCCCCTCCTCCTCCTTTCTTTCCCAACACCAAGTTCTTTTCCAATGAGTCAGCTCTTGGAATCAGGTGACCAAAGTGTTGGAGCTTCAGCATCAGTCCTCGCAATGAACATTCAGTGCTGATTTCCTTTAGGGATTGACTGGCTTGATGATCTTGCTGTCCAAGGGACTCTCCAAGAGTATTCTCTAGCATCACACTTCAAAAGCATCAGTTCTTCGGTGCTCAGCTTTTCTTTATGGTCCAACTCTCACATCTTTACATGACTGCTGGAAAAACCATAGCTTCAACTACATGAGCCCACAAACATGGAAAAGTAGCACCATCAAAGGAGAGACTGGTCATGTGGACCTGGACCAGCAAAGGCGTCCATTCTACACCAAGGGGCCACGGGACGTTGTGACAGTCACTACGGTGGCATCTTGGCGATCGGGGGCTCCTTGCTAGTTGCGCTGTGCGGGCTTCTCACTGCGGGGGCTTCTCGTTGCCGAGCATGGGCTCTAGGCACGTGGGCTTCAGTTTTTGCAGCACGCAGGCTCAGGAGTCATGATGCATGGGTTTAGCTGCTCCACAGCACGTGGAATCTTCTTAGACCAGGGATTGAACCAGGGACCCCTGCACTGGCAGGCAGACTCCTATCCACTGAACCACAGGGAGTCTGTATTGTAAGTTATTTTTGATGCCAGTGCTTCCTGGACCACTCTCAGAGAAACACTAGTTTGCAGAGCAATGAGTTCACAGAGATGATGGCTCTTACGGAAACAAGGAAGAAGCCCGCAAGGCTGAAGCTTGCCTGGTTACTTTTTCTCCTAAACTGGTAGCTCTTTCCAAGTGGTACCCTATCGAAATCAGTATGCCTATCTTCAAGCCAAGGGGAAAGTGGACTTTAAAATCGGGTCTACAAAGAGAGTCCCTCAAAGAATTTAAGATAGAATTACCCTGTGATCCAGCAATTCCAGTAAAAACTGAAAGCAGCGTCACGAACAGATACTTGTATACCCACATCCGTGGCAGCATTATCCACAAAAGCTGAGGTGGAAGTAGCCTGTATGTCCATCAATGGATAAATGGATAAACATGGTATAGACATACAGTGGAAGATGATTCAGCCTCAAAAAGAAATGAAATTCAGATAGGAGCTACAACTTGGATGAACTTTGAGCACATGATGCTAAGTGAAGTAGACCAGTCACAAAAGGACAAATATGATTCCTGAGCTGATGATAAGATATGAGCCACCTGAACTAGTCAAATTCGTAGGAAAAGGAAACAATGGCTGTTGCCATGGGCTGGAGGAGAAAGGGCTGAGGAGTCAAGTGTTTAATGAATACAGAATTTCAATTAGGGTTGAGGAAGTCCTGGAGACGATGCTGTTGACAGTTTTGCAACAATGTGAATTAATGTTGCTGAATTGTCCACCCAAGGGCTAAAATGATAAATTTATGCTTTGTATATAATATCACAGTAAAAATTTTAAAATACTGTGAATTTAAAGTGAGAGCAGGGGAGATAGCCCAGGCCCCACCTTATCTGGTGAACAAGCATTTGTACCAGCCCAAGTTTCCCCCGACCCAAAGTCAACCAGAAGCAGGTGGGAGGAGGAATAAGGACAAACTTGCCCTTCAGTGTTTCAGTTTTAGAAAAAGAAGTTGCTTCACGTTTTACCCTAAATTGAAATTGTAATAATGATTGTTGCCACTTCTCTGGTGGTTCAGTAGTTAAGACTTTGCCTTCTGCCACCTGGCGTGGAGGTTCAATCCCTGTTGGGAAGCTGATATCGCACATGCCTTGTGGCCAAAAAAAAGCAGAAACATGAAACAGAAGCAATATTGTAACAAATTCAATAATGAGTTGAAAAATGGCCCACACTGAAAAAAAGAATTTTGTTTTAAAGTAATGACTCTTGATGCTGATGAGGTTTCTAGGCTCCCGAAGGCCTTAGCTCGCTCTCCTGTCTCCTCCAAACACTCAGGATTTCTCTGCTGCATTTCTTACATGTGTTGTTTCATCCACTCGATACTGTTTTCCTCTTTTCACCCGGCAAAGACCAGCTCAAGTCATTTGTTGGTCCATTCAACAGATAGAGAGGAACCCATCCTTGAGATCCAAACTCCCCAGGCCTGCTTCTTTCTCCTCAGCTTCAGCAAGGCACCGTCCCAAAGGGACCCTACGAAAACAACCAATAACACAGTGCCCATAACTGGTCCAAAGCAAGCGCCCTTTTGTGGAAAAGCCAGAGCCTGGCTCTTCGGTTCCTTTGCTGTCTGGTATCTACGGGCAGACGGCAGAGAGCTAAATGAAGAACAGAAAGGTTGACTTATCTGCCTAAGGTGCTGCTGGAAGGAAGAAGAAAAGCGGGAAGTGAAACTAAGTTTGAATGAATCAGTCTGTAGGACTGTAGAGAGTGTGGGCTCCGGAAACTGGGTTTTCTGCTCCGATCTTGGCCTCTCCATCACTTGAAGAATCCCCTCGCTGAGATTCCCATGACTTCCCTCTGTGGACACAGGAGGGTGCTCTGCTTGGTGGGATTTCCCACCGTATCCTGCTGGTCCCGATGACTTAAGTCAGCCCAACCCAGCTGCAGCATCTCTGTGAGGACCGCCCACTCTGACTTCACCGGGCTCATGCTGAATTCTTCCTGGACCCTGGGACAACCAAAGGGGGAGCACTTGACTGGGCACTAACTGCACTGCTCGGGAGCTTTGTGTTGTAGGAAGGGCACTACTGTAACTGACAAGCCCTTGATTGTATATTGTCCCATATTTTCCTTCCAATTATTTTCTGTTTGTTTCTGAAGCTAAGCCAGGCTATCAATATACATTCCATCAGGAAAAAGACAAGTTGTTTAAAACTGTTGCGGGGGCAGGGGGCGCAGTAGAGCTTGTGGCCAGATGAACAGTATGAGTGGCCTAAATGCAATAAATTCACTAGAAAGTTAACATGGGGACTTCCCTGGTGGTCTAGTAGTTAAGACTCCACACTTGGACTACAGGGGGCNAGCCAGGCTATCAATATACATTCCATCAGGAAAAAGACAAGTTGTTTAAAACTGTTGCGGGGGCAGGGGGCGCAGTAGAGCTTGTGGCCAGATGAACAGTATGAGTGGCCTAAATGCAATAAATTCACTAGAAAGTTAACATGGGGACTTCCCTGGTGGTCTAGTAGTTAAGACTCCACACTTGGACTACAGGGGGCACGGATTCGATCCCTGGTCAGAGAATGAAGATCTCACATGCTCTGTGGCACAGCCAGAAAAAAAAAAAAATGTACACATCAATATAGTTTTTTGATATCAATGTTATATATATGTGTGTGTGTGACCTGTTATGAGAGAGATGAAATCTATCTTCCAATAACAATAATAAAACGGGGAAAAAAAACTTTATAAGAGCTCCTTGAAGACAACCCTACGAAAGCAGACAAGAAGACTTGGAGCTAAAGGGAAAATTTATTAGATCCTGGAGAGGAAAATTCAGCATCATCAAGTTATAAATGTTAACTTATTGAAGAATTGAGAGAACTAACCTCAATATAATCTTTATAATATAATCTTTATATTAGAAAGCTAAAGTAATTGGTACCAGTGCAGAAACGGGCAAGAGATCAATAAGACTAAACTAGCAATTCTGTCAATGGACCAAAACACATAGAAAAGTTTAACATGTAATAAAAGTAGTGCTTCAAACTGTAGTGGGAAAGAAAGGTATCTTATTCAACAATTGGTGTTGGGAGAACTGGGGGAAAATAAGTTGTATTCATCTCTCACATCTTTCGCCAAAATAAATCCCAAACAGATCAAAGATTGGAAACCATGAGGAAAACATGAAAATGCTAGGAGAACTGAAGAAAAGGTATTTATGAAAAATAAGCCAAACATGGAGATGATCTTTCTTAGATGAACATAAATTCTAGGAGCCTAAGAGAAAGTTCTACAAGTTTTGGCTATGTAAATTTTCTTTTTAAAACTGCACAACCAAAAATCATCAGAAGCAAACTAAAAGACAGCAGACAGAAAAACATTTGAGACATATTACAAAGGATTAATTTCTTCAGTACTGAAAGAACAATCAAAAGAAATAGAATAGAAATATGGGCAAAAGATATAAATACGGAGTACGTATACACACACACGATTGGCTTTCACAAATGTAAAATGATACCCATACTTACAACATGAGAAAAACATTGCTCTGAGATATTAGTCACTGGCCATTGCAGCCAACATCAATTATAGTTGAACAGCGTCTCTCCTCCGTTGCTATAGAATATAGATTGGTACAAGTTCTGTGGAGAAAGTGGGGGCAGTTTCTACCAGAAGTAAAAACGGATGGAGACTTCCCTGGCGGTTCAGCAGTTAAGACTCTGTGCTGTAGGGGGCGGTTCAATCCCTGGTCGGGGGACTACGGTCACGCAAGCCATGTGTATATTTTTGATTCCACAATTCTACTGCCAGGAATTTATGATATATGTGCATATGTGAAAAATGACTTATGCACAAGTTATTCATTGTAAATATTGATAATAGCCAGAAGTTGGGCAACAACCTCAGTGTCCACCAGTAGGAGACTGGTTGCATGAATGACAACACAATATAATAAAATGTTAGGAAACAGTAAAACAATGTGATGAAGTTTTTCATGTACAGCACTGAAGGATCTCTGAGAGATACTCCATGGAAGTCAAGATGCATAGCTGTGTAGGTTTTTGAAAGCAGCCAGTTTTCATATTGTGTTTGATTTATGTCAGTGGGAAATTTTACTCTATCTATTCCGATATTCTTACTCTTGTATGGAATTTTAAAATTTCTCTTAGTTTGGGCTGCTGACACCACAGACTGGGTGGCTTAAACAATAAACTAATTTCTCACAATTCTGTAATTGGGAAGTCCAAGCTCAAAGCACCTTGGAAATTTCCCAGTCGTCCAGTGGTTAGGACTTGGCACTCTCATCTGTCCAGGATCTGGGTTCAATCCCTGGTCACAGAACTAAGATCCCACAAGCTGTGTGGTGCGGCCAAAAAAATCCCAGCACTTTCTTGGTTCTACCTGCTGTATCTTCACATAACAGATGGTTGGTTGAGGCCTCTATAGAGTCTCTTTTACAAAGACTCTTGATTCCATTCATGGGCTTCTCTGGTGGCTCAGCGGTAAAGCATCTGCCTGCAGTGCAGGAGACCTGGGTTCCATCCTTAGGTCGGGAAGATCCCCTGGAGAAGGGAATGGCAACCCACTCCAGTATTCTCCCCTGGAGAATCCCATGGACAGAGGAGCCTGGCGGGCTACAGTCTATGGGGTTGCAAACAGTTGGACTCAGTTGGACTGAGCGACTAACACTTTCACACTTTCAATCCCATTAATGAGGGATCCACCCTCTTGACCTAATTATCTGCTCAACGGCCCCACCTCCAAAAGCCATCACATGGCGGGGGGACTATGGATTTTTTTTGTGGGGTGGGGGATACAAACATTCAGCACTCCCCAAAGAAGGTAGATTTTAACCATTAAAATCATATCAATCTCAGGTTTGACATTTTTTAAAAAAACAGATTTCCAAGTCCGCTGGATTCATCTGACACAAGCAAAAGCGTTTACTTTCCTGAAAAAGCCCCTTTTATCCCATCCTGGGTTTTAAGTTTAGCCCGTACAAGTCTGCCTCACATTTCTTTCATATGAGTAAGCCTTGAGAATGCAGAACTGCCGTATGCGCAACTGGGTGAAAAACCTTTCGGGGTGGGGAGGCAACAATTTGTATGTACAGGTAAGTATTTGCTTCTACATGAATAGACTACTGTCTATTCCTGTTGCTGCTCTAACAAATTACGGTAATTTAGTGTCTTCAAACTGCAGGAATGTATTCAGAAGCTAGAGTTCTGGAAGCCAGAGGTCCAAAACGAGCTGAAACCAAGATGTCTGCAGAGACTCATTCTCTCTGTAAACTCTAGGGACTCTAGAATGGGGTTTTCTTGCCTCTCTAGTTTCTGAAGCTACAGTCCCTGCATTCTTTGGTTCATGGCCCTTCTCCACTTTCCAATCCAGCCACATAGCATCTTCAAGTCTCTAGAGAGATGCTTCAGTGGTAAGTGGCCTTCTATGACCAAGTCTCTCTCTGCCTCTGTCTTATAAAGACACTTGTGATTGCATCTAGGGCACATCCAGATAACCCAGGTTAATCTCATTTCAAAATCCACATTGCTGAACATCACATGGTTAATAAATGAATAACTTGGATTTGGGCCCAGGCTGACACTGTAGTATGCTATTCTAGTCTTTTTTTTTTTTTTTTCTTTTTAACAAAGTGCTAGTTGAGACCAAATTGATCTCACAACGAATGGGCTGCAACTTATTGAATAAACAGCCAAGAGACTATAGATTCCACAGGAATGGAAACCTCTGTTTTACCCATCACTGCATCCTAGGACCCCTCACTTTGATAGACACAAAGCAGGTTCTCAATAAGCAGTTGAAAGAGCCTCTAATGTAATAATATGATCTTAAACTTGGAAGGAACTGAGAAATTACCCAGTCCAGAGCATTGCAAATGGTATTAACTAGCATTCTTACTTAGGTATTTCACATGCCATTTATCCTGTGGACAAAGAATGTTACCTGCTGTATCAGTAAAGGAAGGATGTTGCGGCCGTCAAATCATCAGCCACTGCTCACCTTGAGGGGATTCAGGATGGGGACAAATAGGATACTGGCCCTAAAGAGTTAAGGTGCACATCAAAGGGTTGATTTCAATAAGCCCAGACTCTTGCCTCTTCTCATATCAAGAAAAGCACTAAATTCACTAACTTGAGATGATTGGCTTTCTTTCAGTTCAGTCACTCGGTTGTGTCTGACTCTTTGCGACTCCATGGACTGCAGCATGCCAGGCTTCCCTGTCCATCACCAATTCCCAGAGCTTGCTCAAACTCATGTCCATCGAGTCGGTGATATCATCCAACCATCTCATCCTCTGTCGATTAACTGTAATCCTTTGACACTCTGACTACCTAGGTGTTCTGCAGAAACCCCTATCCTAGCGCCACCGTTACATCTTCAGAACAGTCCCTCAGAGCTGTCTGAGAGGCTGTCTTCTTGGCCTCAGTCCTCAGTATGTTCATTGAATAAAACTTAATTCTCAACTTTTAGATTGTGCATTTTTTTTTCAGTTGAGAACCCAGTGGTCAGTAGTAAGGGTGACAACAGAGAACAGGTTTTTTTTTTATTTTTGGTTGTACTCATTTATTTTCGGCTGTGTTGGATCTTGGTTGCTGTGCAGGCTTTCTTTCTTTGTGGTGAGCAGGGGCTACTCTCTAATTGAAATACTTGGGCTTCTCATTGCAGTGGCTTCTCTTATTTCAGAGCACGCGGGTTAGGACACCACGTGGGCTAGCTGTCTCATGGCTGGGGATCTTCCAGGACCAGGGATCGTCCCCGGCATTGGCAGGCAGATTCTTAACCACTGGACCACCAGGAAAGTCCTGTTTGTTTTTAACATTTCCTCCTTTGTTCATTTATTCAAAACTATTTGGGCACTTAGAAATCTCAAACTGAAATAACTAAAAACACGAGCTACAGAGGAGTATGTAAGGTCTAGTTCCATACTGTAAATAGGGTTTGGCATATATATTTAGCATATAGTAAATATGGAGATCTGCAAGGAGATCCAACCAGTCCATTCTGAAGGAGGTCAGCCCTGGGATTTCTTTGGAAGGAATGATGCTAAAGCTGAAACTCCAGTACTTTGGCCACCTCATGGGAAGAGTTGACTCATTGGAAAAGACTCTGATGCTGAGAGGGATTGGGGGTAGGAGGAGAAGGGGACAACCGAGGATGAGATGGCTAGATGACATCATGGACTCTATGGACGTGAGTCTGAGTGAACTCCAGGAGTTGGTGATGGACAGGGAGGCCTGGCGTGCTGTAACTCATGGGGTCACAAAGAGACATGACTGAGCGACTGAACTGAACTGAAATATGGAGTAATGTACACCAAATTCATATGTTCCGGTAAAGGGATTGGGGTAAATGTTATGTTTCATATTTCCGTATTATCTGACTTTTACAAAGCAAATGTATTTCTTTTACAAATATAAAGATGCAATGGGGACTTCCCTGGTAGTCCCGTGGGTAGGACTCTGCGATACCAACGCAGAGGCCTGGGTTTCATCCCCAGTCAGGGAACTGGATCCCACATGCTGCACCAAAAGTTCACATGCTGCGACTAGAGATCCCGCATGCCACAAGACCCTGGCACAGCCAAATAAGTATTAAAAAAAAAAAAAAAACGCAGTGAATATTTCAAGAAAAACCTTTTAACTCTTTCTTTAACTGCAGTATCTGACAGCCCTTGACTTACTCATTTCTTTCATTTTTCTTTGGCTGCCTGGCAAGCAGGATCTTAGTTTCCCACCCAGGATAGAACTCCCACCCCCTACAGCATTATCTCGGAGGCTTAACCCCTGGACCACCAAGGAAGTCCCAACTTATTCATTTCTATAGCCTACTAATTAGCCCAGGACCCAGCTCAAGGTTGATATAGATACATGTGCAGGAGCAAAAGGACTAAACTGCATATGAGAAAGGACTCTTTTATATCAGGATGAAGGGTGATAATTTTTAGGGTATTTCCCCAAAGTACAAGTCTTCATCTCATTAAGTGTTAGTCACTCAGTCATATCCAACTCTTTGTGACCCCATAGACTGTAGCCCACCAGGCTTCTCCGTCCATGGGATTCTCCAGGCAAGAATATTGGAGTGGGTTGCCATTCTCTTCTCCAAGGGATCTTCCCTACCCAGGATCTGAACCCAGGTCTCCTGTCTTGCAGGCAGATTCTTTACCACCTGAGTCACCTCATCTCATTAAAGTTTCACAACAGGATGACACTGGCGGGAATGTGACGGCTTTCTTCACTGTAATTCATGTCCAACCCAGTCAAGCACTTCAAGTGTATCTTTTTGGGTCACCAACACCCGTGGCACCTGTCTTCAAACTTGGAGACCTCAAGCTGCAAAAGGAAAATTAAAAAAGAGTCAGTTTTGTACTGCTAAAAGAACTCTCCAGACTGGAGCCAGTGGCCCCTGAGGAAGTGACTTATGTCTCTGCCCAGACTAAATCTGACCTTTTGACCACTTATCGTCTAACAAAGATATCCAGAACATTTGCACAGGGTTCCAGAAATTCAAGACACTTATCCGGCCCATACCCTAAATAACTGGTGACAAATCCATTCCTTAAGGACGAATATTTCCTTTTACTATCAAAGTCAATCATAATTCTTGCAATACAACTTTAACAAAACTTGTGGATTTTGCCTTTATAACCCCCTGACTCTCTTCCCCAAACACTCTGTTTTGCTAGAACATGTCACCAACTCCTGGAGTTCACTCAGACTCACGTCCATCGAGTCATTGATGCCATCCAGCTATCTCATCCTCGGTCGTCCCCTTCTCCTCCTGTCCCCAATCCCTCCCAGCATCAGAGTCTTTTCCAATGAGTCAACTCTTCGCATGAGGTGGCCAAAGTACTGGAGCTTCAACTTTAGCATCATTCCCTCCAAAGAAATCCCAGGGCTGATCTTCAGAATGGACTGGTTGGGTCTCCTTGCAGTCCAAGGGACTCTCAAGAGTCTTCTCCAACACCACAGTTCAAAAGCATCAATTCTTCGGTGCTCAGCTTTCTTCATAGTCCAATTCTCACATCCATACATGACCACTGGAACTCCGGGAGTTGGTGATGGACAGGGAGGCCTGGCATGCTGCGATTCATGGGGTGGCAAAGAGTTGGACACGACTGAGTGACTGAACTGAACTGAACTGAACTGTGTATCCCCAGTTGTAATTCCCAAGTCCCCAGACAGAGCTCTTTATTATTTGCAGTCTCCATACTAATATCAATTAATCAGGAGAAATATCAATAACCTCAGATATGCAAAAGACACCGTCCTTATGGCAGAAAGCAAAGAGGAATTAAAGAGCCCCTTGATGAAGGTGAAAGAAGAGAGTGAGAAAGCTGGCTTAAAACTCAACATTCAAAAAACTAAGATCATGACATCCAGTCCCATCACTTCGTGGCAATAGATGGGGAAACAGTGACAGACTTTATTTTCTTGGGCTCTAAAATCACTGTGGATGGTGACTGCAGCCAAGAAATTAAAAGACGTTTTCTCCTTGGAAGAAAAGCTATGACAAACCTAGACAATATATTAAAAAACAGAAACGTTACTGCGCCTACCAAAGTCTGTCTAGTCAAAGCTACAGTTTTTCCAATAGTCAGATACGGATGTGAGCGACTGAGCACAAAGAACTGATGCTTTCAAACTGTGCTGCTGGAGAAGATGCTTGAGAGTCCCCTGGACTACAAGGAAATCAAACCAGTCAATCCCAAAGAAAATCAACCCTGACTATTCATTGGAAGGACTGATGCTGAAGCTGAAACTCCAATCCTTTGGCCACCTGANAGAACTGATGCTTTCAAACTGTGCTGCTGGAGAAGATGCTTGAGAGTCCCCTGGACTACAAGGAAATCAAACCAGTCAATCCCAAAGAAAATCAACCCTGACTATTCATTGGAAGGACTGATGCTGAAGCTGAAACTCCAATCCTTTGGCCACCTGATGCAAAGAGCCGACTTATTGGAAAAGACCCTGATGTTGGGGAAGATTGAAGGCAGGAGAAGGGGAAGACAGAGGATGAGATGGTTGGATGGCATCACTGATTCAACGGACATGACTCTGGGAGTTGGTGATGGACAGGGAGGCCTGGTGTGCTGGAGTCCATGGGGTCGTAAAGAGTCGGACACAACTGAGCAAGTGAACAACAAAGTATCGATTACTGTTTGACAAAGCCTGTAGGTACCCATGCGCCTTACTCTGCAGGGCCCCGCCCAGAGCCTGAAGCTTACCTACCTCTCTAGCAGTCCCCAGTGGGAATTTACTTGCCCTACACGGCACCAGGAGGTGGAAGAAACACAAGGTGAGATCAAGATTGCTGGGAGAAATATCAATAACCTCAGATAGTCAGATGACACCACCCTTATGGCAGAAAGTGAAGAGGAACTA
>SJYA01006157.1:13139-37115 GCA_006410615.1 Neotragus moschatus | reverse complement strand
CCCACACCGTGCCCGGGCCGCCCTGGGTCTCACCCTCTGCCGCCAGTTCCCAAATCCCAGCTGCACTGTACCCACCAGGCTGCCACCTTCTCCGTGCTGGTCCCCCGCCCTGCCGACCTGGCATCCAGCTCAAGCTGCACCCCTGGGTGGCTGGGCGGCCATCTGCCCCCTCCCCACCTGCTGGGGAGGGCTGACCGCTTCCTGCTCGTGAGGACCTGGCTGGCAGTGTCCCTGGGCCTTCCCGTCCCGGGTCCCTCTGGACCAGCGACACCTGGGGGCGCCTCCTGGACGCTGGATCACCGTCCGCATCCTGCTTCTCCACTGAGCAGTGATGCTCCAGGCCTGCGAGGCCCACCAGCTGGGACCTCAAGGCCCCTCCCCAGAGTCTGTGATGAGAGTTTGACTGGGAGCAGGGATCAGCTCCAGGGGCATCTGGTGGACGGAGACCAGCGAGGAGGCGACAGGCTGTAATGCCAATGCCGAGCCACTCCAATGGCAGGAGGAGAGAGGAGCCTTCCAGGGCGAACAGAGGCCGACACAGCCAAGAGGTGGCCTTGGGCAGCCCGCGTGGCTGAGAATCAGGGCCCAGGGTCTTGGCAAGACAGCCTAGCCCCCCACACGGGGGACCTTCTGTCTTGCCCTGCACAGATCTCCCTCCTTCCCGGCCACCAGTCGAGCAGGAGCGTGGTCAGAACCTGCCGAGGAGCCCGGCAAAGCCCGCAGGTCTGCCCTCCAGCACCAGCGCGCCCCGCGGACAGGACAGGAGTGTGCGTCCTCCTTGGGGCCCTGTCTCCAGGTCTGCCTGCCCCAACTCCACATAGGCCCCAGCCGCTGCCCCGAGTCCTCGCCAGCTTCCACACCATGAACAACACCCCCAGCGGCTCCGGTGCGCGCGTGCCCTTGGCCTGACGCCTGTCCAGGCAGCATCCCGACCTCCCCGGGTAATCAGAGCTGGGAGGCCGCGCCCGCAGCCTCTCATGGTCTTGCATGTTGCTTCCCTGTAACAACAGCTATTAGTTTAGAGAATAAGGAAGACTCCCATGGTTTTTGCATCTCGGAGCGGGAAGAGGGAGACAAAGGAGAGGTGAGCACTCGCCTAACGTCCTTCAGCCTCTCTCTTGGCGGTAACCGTCCTACATCCTGGGGACACCAGGGGTCCACAGCGGCATCCACTCCAACCAAGCCACCTGCAGTCCCAGGCCCCCCACCTGCCCTTGCGGGCACGTGCCCTGGTCCCCACACCCCCTCCAGCCCCACTGTGGGACCACCCACCACCCAGAACACGAAGCAGCATCTGGCTGAGGGCAGACAGAAGCCGATGGACGGATCAGCCTTGCCTGGACTCCCAGGGAAGCTGCACTGAGTGTAACGAAGCAGGAAAGGTCTCCACACAGACAGCATGCCTGGTGACGGTGGGGAGCGCGAATCTGGGAGGACAGAGGGGAGCCCCGAGTCCTGCCCTGCCTGCAGCTGAGGGGGGGTGAAGGGAGAGTGCCAGCTGGGGTAGGGCCTGCAAGAGCCACAGAGCAGCGAGAGCCGAGCCCCACACTCCAAGGGGCACCTCACAGTCAGCTTGGCATCCCAGGTCCAGGGGACAGTGGCTCACAAGGGCAGCTCTGGGGCCACGGAGGCCCGAGGGCGAAGGCCAGCCAGCCTGGGGTGTGGGGCCGGCTTCCCACGAGGTGCCTAAAGCCAGAAAGGAGAGGTGTCCTGGAGCAGGAACCAGGTGGCCTCAGCAGCTCGGTGTCCCCTGCACACTTCCGGCATCCCCACAGACGGCCCTGCCCCTGGTCACCCTCCCTGAGTCCACCTGTGACGGGGACAAAGTCAGCGCCCCACAGGCTGATTCTCCACTGGCATCTGGGCCCCGGGCTCACACATGCACCAATGGAGCCCAGCAAGGTCATCGCATGCCCAGCAGGCAGCCACGGGCATTTCTGCAGGGGGCCACAGCCCCCACGACTCCACGTGTCAAAATTTTACTAACAGCTGTCACAGGAAGGGTGAAGTCAGTGCATTCAAGGCTCAAGGCCGCCAGCAGACGCAGGGCAGTTTAGCAAAGAGCAGACACGGAAGGGCTGTGACGGGACAGGAGCTCGTGTTTCAGCGGCTGCGCGGCAGTGTGAGCAGTGGTGCTGTCTGCCAGCGAGAGAAGCGTGCCCTGCGAGTGTGGACGTGTTTAGTGAGAACACGGAACGATCTGAGATGACCCTGCAATGCATATTCACTGGATATTATTTGCTACTAAAGTTCTGTTGACATTCCTGAGGTCTACCTTTGTTAGAGAGGAGGAATTCATTAAATGCAGTTCAGACTTCAAACTCCTCCCCAAGTACCTTCTCTACAGACCAACCGACCCTCGTCAACAATAATGGAAACACTTGCCACTGTGACCATCAGTAACCACTTGCCACTGAAAACGTGAAAGGCAACGGGCGTCGCCAGTCTGCTCGCCCAGCCTCCGGAACCTGAGCACCGCACCAGGTTTTCCCTAAAAGCCCAGTGTTCTTCCACAGAGGGCCCCAGGGAGCAGCTCGAGAGGCCCCCTTGGGGAAGCTCCTCTGGCCTCACTCTGCAAACACATCACCACCTTCACGCGCCTCCAAGGCAGGACCAGGGTGCCGGCAGCGCCGTGCACTTGGAGAGCTGAGATGGTCTGCATGCTAAACAATTTAATATATTGAAACTGAAAATGTCGCTGTGCTCAAGATTACTTGCGGGGGGGGGGGGTAGATCTGATTTCAGAAATGCGAAAGCATCGTAATTCAACCATACGCATCGGCAACACGACTTCCCAGCGTATCAAGCGCCGTGCAGATAATCTCTGTGAGAATAACAACAAAATATACGATTGTGCTGAGAAGACCTGTGGGATTTATATCTCCTGAAATTCAGGAGCCACGTGGGCTCAGAAAGAGGAGATATTTATGACACAAGTGCTCGCACCACGGCTGAGGGGAGGCTCCCCCGGACGAACTGCAACGTCTCATGAGCGGGACCAAAGTAAGAGCCCATACAAACCTAAACCTCAGATTAACCGCAGCCATCCGTCACACAGTGTATACAAAGAGCGCAGCTTCACCATCCAGTTAACAATATCGCGCTCTGAAGCAGGCTGCCGCACCACGCTGGGTGGCGACTTACTCCACCCTCACCCCCGTGAGACGTGGGGGTTTATGTCCCACGTTTTGTGCTCAAGTCACTTGACTTGACGGGCTGGCAAAGCACACACGTTTCACCAGGCTCAGAACTGAAGTACAGAAAAGAAACAACACCTTCAGACGACACATCACGGGGTCACCATCATGAGACCGAACGCTCAGCGCTGCAGATGGAGCTGCGAATCAGAGCGCAGCTGAGGAGTCAGACGCGGGCAGAGAGCGTCTGTCCGTTTAGAGAGCGGCCAGCCTTCCCCTCCGGGCGGTCCGGCACGTGAGGTATTAACACTCCTAATCCTGGGAGGCAATGAAAAATCCGTCCTGGCCAATTTGGATTTACTTCAGGAACGCACAGTCTCCTTCCTACTCGGAAGTCGCCTAATAAAATCCACTGTATCAACAGAATAAAGGAGCAAAGGCCTGTTCTCACCTCAGACGGCAAGCGGGTAAGGACGTGATAAAACCTCAGCAGCCATTGAGGACTTTGAAACCCTGAGTAAAGCAAGGCTCCATCCTTAACATAAGGCATCTACAAGCCCGAGAGCAAATATCCTAAGTCAGTGACGCAGACTTCTTCAAAACTGGAATGACACAGGATACGCCTTCTTTCAACGCTAACATTCAATACTGAAGTGGAAATCTTGGCCAGTGGAGGGAAATAAAAAGCATGGATCTATTGAACAGAAAGAAAAAATGAAACTCTCATGATTCATCAGCCATATGATTAACTTCTTTAAAAACTCAGATACACCTACACACAAAACATTACAATTGATAAAAGATTACTGTTTGCCAGATATAAAATTAACTTACAAAGGTCAACTGCATTTCTTTACACTGTCATTAAGAAATTAGACAATGCGACTAAAATGCAAAAAGATGCCACTTACTAAAAATATACCTATGAATAGATTTAGTAAGTCGTGTGATGTATTTCAGAGAAAAAGCACCAGAATGAACATAAGCCAGGTGCTCCTTAATCCTGGGCTGGATCAATAAATTACAGAAGACACAGGGGATACTACACAGCAGTGAAAATGAGCACACAATGTGTTCAGTGGCTGGGGCTGAGCACCTTAACCCTGTAATACAAAGAGTGCTGGCGGGGGCACGCCTAGCACAGCTCCACTAAAAATGAAGGGAGAAAACAGGTGAAACACACACACACAAACCCACGCCACAAACCTAAAGAAGAGCAAGAGAATGATTTACCAAAAGTCAAGGGAATATAGTTCCTCGTTGGGGGACACAGACATGTCTGGGGAGGGACAGAGAAGGGACCTCGATGATGCCAGCCTGGCTGTCTCATAAGCCTGGCAGTGGACAGTTCAGTTCAGTTCAGTTGCTCAGTCATATCCGACTCTTTGTGACCCCATGGACTGCAGCACGCCAGGCCTCCCTGTCCATGACCATCTCCTGGAGCTTGCTCAAACTCATGTCCGTTGCGTCGGTGATGCCATCCAACCATCTCATCCTCTGTCATCCCCTTCTCCTCCTGCCTTCAATCTTTCCCAACATCAGGGTCTTTTCCAATGAGTCAGTTCTTTGTATCAGGTGGCCAAAGTATTGGAGTTTCAACTTCAGCATCAGTCCTTCCAATGAACCTGCAGGACTGATCTCCTTTAGGATGGACTGGTTGGATCTCCCTGCAGTCCAAGGGACTCTCAAGTCTTCTCCAACACCCCAGTTCAGAGACATCCATTCTTTATCACTCAGCTTTCATGATAGTGAATGTGTGGAAGCTATTTTTAATTTTTTCTTTACACTGGACACATATGTTATGGAATCCTTTCTGCTCTGATTTATTTTACCGTGAAGCCAAAAAGAGAAAAAAGGGAAAGATCTATGGATTAGATCCTTGAAATATATACCAGAAGAGTTTAACTAACTGATTATATAATGAATACGTATCTCTCAGGCTCTCACAAAGAGGCTTCTCAGGTGGCTCAGTGGTAAAGAATCTACCTGCCAATGCAGGAGACACTGGGTTCAATTCCTGGTCAGGAAGATCCCCTAGAGAAAGATGGCAGCCCACTCCAGTATTCTTGCCTGGGAAATCCCATGGATGGAGGAGTCTGGTGGGCTACAGCCCTTGGGGTCACAAAGAGTTGGGGTCACACCTGGGCAACTAAATGACAGGCCCTTACGAATGCAATCTCCACCACCTCCAAAGGGTAAAACAGAGATGAATCATGAGACAAGGTGAAGACACCAGTAACTACGGAGACACAGGATCAGGAGCACCAAGCATCCACAGCTCCCGGCCTGAGCCCCTGCCAGCAGCGCGTCCCCCATGGAAGGACCCTCCGGAACGCCCACCCCGGGAGGACGCGTGTTTAACGCATGCAGCCCACCAGCACCTGCCAGGTGTTTACCCTACGGGCCACCCCCATTGGAGGGGCCGGGGGACACAGGAGAAGAAAGACCCGGGCCCTGGCCTCGACAGCCTGCAGTGTGAGAAGAGACAGTCAGGGCCTCGGCCGTGGCCAGAATCCCAGCAAGATGCTCAGACAGGCCGGTCTGAGACCCCAGGGTCCATCAGGCACCAGCGGCACAAAGACGAGAGTGGAGGCCGCCCCCTCGAGAGCTGTGTCCGAGGGGACAGACGCAAGCAGGCCGTGGGAATCACGTGGGTGCCAGAGGGTCAGCCAGGGCCGGAGGGGGTGCTGGCAGGCTCGAGGAAGTGGGGACCGGTGAGTAGAGCAGGCCGGAAGGAGAGTCCTGGGCACGGAGGCAGTGACCCCACACAAACGCCCCAACCCTCTTCAGTCTGGGCCAGACCCTCGGGACACAGCCAAGGCCTGCTCCTCCAGAAGCAGGCTTCTCCGTGGCCACCTCGGCCCCAGACGCCAGCCGGGCCCATGCCCCTCCACACAGACACTCCAGTCGGGAAGCCTGTCTGCAGAAAGCTCACAGTCAGCGGACGAGTCCAGGATGAACACACCTGTGCTCTATGGATAGTGCCTCCCAGAAAACGACCCTGCTTCAGGGCCACAGAGAGCTCACCACCCCAACCAGAAGGACCACCTGCGGACAGTGGGGTCTTAAAGGCCCGCACGCTCACTGTCCTCTGTGTCTGTTTAAATGTGACAAGGCGTCACTTCTCCGTGGCTAACTGGGAAAAGCATCCTATTTCCCTAGTTCGTGAAACTGCCCTGAGAAGCAGAAAGCCAGAGGGCAAATAATGTAATAACTATGGAGGAGGAGGGACACGCGAGTTGATGACGTCATCTCGTGAGAAGGTCCAGCTCTGCGATCTGAAGGAGGCTCCTTCCTTGAGCTTCCTGCACCAGCCCGTGAGCCAGAGGGCCTCGGGCAAGAGCTCACATTTTCCAAGTAAGAGGCGGCTGAGGTTACTTCCACAAATAGAAGATAAAAAGAGCAAGGGCCAAAAAGTTATGAACTTTACTTTCAAATAACAACGCTGGATAAAAAGATTAACTGCTCAATTCAGTTCAGTTCAGTCGCTCAGTCGTGTCTGACACTTTGCGACCCCATGGACTGCAGCACGCCAGGCCTCCCTATTCATCACCAACTCCTGGAGTTCACCCAAACTCATGCCCATCAAGTCAGTGATGCCATCCAACCATCTCACCCTCTGTTGTCCCCTTCTCCTCCCGCCTTCAATCTTTCCCAGCATCAGGATCTTTTCAAATGAGTCAGTTCTTCACATCAAGTGACCAAAGTATTGGAGCTTCAGCTTCAGTGATTAACGACTCGCTTCAGCAAAACCTCCCAAGTCCCATGAGGCTCCAGGCACTCGAGCACCAGCCCTGCTCCCGGGGAGCTGACGTGCAGGCAGAGTGAGACCTCATCCACGAGGAGACAGTCAGACAACAAGCACCAAGAAGATCAAAGTGCGAACCCACGCGGGGCGGAGCGTCTCCGACAAGGCTCTATTCTCTGGAAGGCCCAGAGGAAGCAGACACCTGAGGTCACGGGTGAGGAAGGGAGGGCCCCAGGCAGCGCCCCGCGATGCATGCTCGTGCGCAGCTGCCCTGCGCCGAGCAGACAGAGGAAGCGCGCAGCCAGAAGGCCTGATCAGACGGTCGAGGCGGAAGGGCAGGGCACAGGCAGGGAGGCAGCCGAGCCCCGGGCCCCAGGTCCCTGGGGACGTCCCCCGGTAGGTCACCCCAGGAGGTCCTACCCCCGCAAAGACCCTCCCTCCGTCCACAGCCTCCACCTCCGTCTGTGGTTCCTTCCAACAGGGACTTCCAGGGTCCACCCCAGGAGTCTGGCTTGGAAGGCCTAGGGGAGGCCAGGGAACAGGCAGGCTAAAGGTTTCAAAAGCAATTAAACAGTGAGCAACAAAATGGAACAGACACTTCACCAAAGAAGACCTGAGCGTGACAAATCAGCAGATGAAAAGATGCTCAACGTCCACAGTCAACAGGGAAACGCGAATCACAGCCCTGGAAGATGCCACCACACAGCTGGTTTAAAATAGTGAAGATTAAACAGCCTGGCAATACCACCCATGACAAGGGTGTGGAGGAGCTGGGCCTCTCACTCACGGCGAAGCGGCACGGCCACCTGGGGAGAGGGTTTGGTAGCATCTCATAAAGTGTACAAACATACGCTTACCGTGCCGCCCCGCACCTCACGCCTGGACGTCTTCCTAGACTTACACGTGATGGTTTAGGGCAAATGTACGTCGTAGCAGGCCCAGCCAGCACCAGCATGGATCCACTGCGGTGCGTCCAAGTCTAACCCCTGCAATGCCGCAAACCAGAACCTGACTCTCCCTGCTTCTCCCTGAGACCAGCACTTCTAGACTTTTCCTAAAGCCCCTTGCTTCTGTCACCTGGTTCCCCCACATGCAGCTCCCCTCCCCGGCCGGGCCCTGGGCAGGTGTGCAGCTCCAGAAAGAACCTGTGGGAGCTGATGGAGGGGCTGTGGAGCCCACTGCCGGGGCCCAGGGGCTTCCGCAGGGATCGTGGTCCCACCTCGCCACATCCGACACCAGCCGACATCGGCCGGCGGGGACTGGATCCCGCCTCTGAAACTGGGAGCCCACAAGCTCAGCTCTACACAGAGTGTCTCAAGTGGCAGGAAAAACATAACGGTAAAGATAAACTAAAGGTCGCGAGGCAGACTCTATTTTCCATTTTAAAAAATACCTTACAACGAGGTTATAATACGTGATCTCTCATTTTCCAGATACAATAAGCACAGTTATTGAAAAGGACAATCAAAGAGAAGTACCTCAAAATGACTACTTCTGTGGGAAACTAATTTTCTCCTTTTGTGTTTTGTAATCTAAAAGCACTTTGGCTTTAATAATCGCTTTTTTTTTTTTTAACAAACTTACTGCACAGCAAGAGATATCAAAATTTAGAACTGCACTTACTAGAGCAATCAAGATGAAAAACAAATATTTGAAACAATAAGAAAATTCAGTTTTAAAGAGATGCCATTTATAAGAGCAACAGGCAATATGACAATGAAGAGCAAATCGAATAAAACATTCACGGGACCTTTTATGGAGCAGTTTCTAAAGCCTCATTGAAAGGCAATAGAGAATGGTCTAAGAAAACGGGGAATGAGCATGCTCGTGAAAACCAAGACTAAATTTCACAGACATGCCAGTTCTTCCGAATTGATCTATAGATTCTGTGCAATTCCGATCACAAAGCAAACAGACGTCGGGAACAAATGAGAGCGGGATCTAAAAAAGACAGCAGCACAGGAGTGAACGCAGCAGAAAGGAAGCAGGCTCCCAGGCGGAGGCCTAGGCAGAGGCCACCAGAGGAGGCGGGCTGACAGGCACAGACTCGGGGGTGTGGCTCAGCCGTCAGGACCTGTTGCGCAACACAGGGAATACGGTCGGTATTTTATAATAACTGTAAGTGGAGTCTAAGTTAGAGCCTGTGAGCCCCTATGCTGCACGGCTGCAATGCGTAACTGCACGTCGACTACACTTCAATTTGAAAAGAGAAAACCCTGGTCACCTGATTCTGGCACCTCCATAGGCTCCCCACCTGCATGCAGGAGGAAAGCCTTAAGATGACCTGATCGGTTTTGAAAGTGGGGGGAGGGTGTCATGTATACTCCCCACTAGACACTGAGACTTCCGGTGAAGCTGAGTGAGTCAGGTGCGCGTGATCTGAAGGAAAGGTCAGCTGAACACTGGGGCAAAACCGAGGCCACGCGCACATCTGTCCGTGTAGCCTCAGCCGCTTCAGTCGTGACTGACTCTGTGACCCTGTGGACCGGCCGGGCTCCTCTGTCCCTGGGATTCTCTGGGCAAGAGTACTGCAGTGGGCTGCGTGCCCGCCTCCAGGGGGATCTTCCCGACCCAGAGATCAAATCTGCATCTCCCAAGCCTCCTACGCTGCAAGCGGATTCTTTACCACTGAGCCACCAGGGAAGCCAAACCAGAGATGAGACCTCCGCAAACGTGACAAAGACAGGAACAGAAGGGACCCTGCAAACGTGGGCAGAAAAGCTGGACCAGTCACCACGGGAGGAAGTGACAGCGGACTCCCGTGCAGAGCACACACAGCCACTGGTTGCCGAAGAGCTGAAACAGGAGCGAACGGTAACCTCAGAGCCTTGAGGTGAAAGTAAGGGAGAAAGAACGGCTTCAGGGTGTCTCCTCAGGAAGCTAGCCCTACCTGAAGAGGTGGGCACGCTCAAAGCCACGGCACCTGAGACTGCAGACCGCGCCAGCCACCAAGAAGAAAGTGTCAGAAACAAGCCACAGAGTGGGAGGAGGGGTCTGCCCCTAACAAGTGGCAAAGAGTCAGGATCCCCAATATATAAAGAGCAACAAACAACAAACAATTAGACCAACCACTGGCAAGAAATCAGGCAAAGGCAGAAATGGGCATCTCCTAGATGGGGACACGGAAGCACAGGAAGAGATGCTCGCTCCATGGGTGATCAGGGACAGGAAAATGAACACTGCCGCCAGAGACAGACTGTGAGAAGCCTGGCAGTGCCCAGAGCCGGAGGGGTGTGAGCACTCGACGGCTGGTCCTCTGCGGGAGAGCACTGAGGTGGGACAACCCTCAGGGGACCATGCCAACACCATCTGGAGAGTCTGACAGGCTGACATCTAACCTTGCAACACCTGTTGTTAAGTTGCTAAGTCGTGTCCGACTCTTCGTGACCCCATGAACTGCAGCCTGCGGCTCCCCTGTCCTTTACGTGCCCCGGAGTTTGTTCAAACTCATGTCTGTTGAGTCATCACCTTACTTCTTCATAAACGATACTGAGAAATCCCTGCCAGTGGGCACCTGCAGAGCTGTAGGTGAAGGCTCCAGGCAACACTGGTCCAACAGCAAAACCCGGAAACCACCCAAATGTCCCCCAACAGGAAAACTGCAAGAGGAAGTGTGGAATATCTGAGGAGCAACTGGACACACATTGGCTGAACCCTAGAAAATAACACAGGTGAGGAAAGTCAGGCTGCAGAGACCCGACCACTCAGACAGAGGAATGATCGGCTCCAGACCACAGCTCCCCGGGTGTCACGTGACCTACATTAAAGGCGTGAGGAAAGAGAGGGAGACACCGGCCAGGAAAGCGGGCATCTCCTGGGGAGGGGCCTAGGGGCAGCTGAGAGCCGCAGGCAGCCTCCATGTGACCAGCCACACTCGGGTACGTCACCCTAGGGTGGGCTCTCAGTCCTACACTGGGTGGGGGGCCCACGAGTGTGAACCACAGGCACACATACGGTCCCCTGTGTTCCTCTGTACACACCAATGTCTGCACAATAAAAAGGGCAGTGAGCACTTCGTGTTGGCGACTCTGCCCCAGGGGCCACTCCGGCCCCCGCCGTGGGTAGAGCCGCTGGGACGGCGGGCCTAGGGCTCCCTCCGCAGGACGTCCGGATGCCGGCTCTTACCTCTGTCACTTTGGGCTGAAGTATCAACGCTTCGGGACTCATGCGAGGGATGTCTATGTGGATCTGGAGGCAGAGGAGAAAGACACGGATTTTAACAGCAGACAAACGTCGCGATAGGCATGTCAATTAAAACAGCGACACTGAGTGACTGCTGCGGGTGTGCTCGGGTCTCGCTTGCTCTCTCTGGGCCAGCGTTCTCCCGTGGGCGGGGCAGGCTCCATCCTCCGGGCCCCGCACCCGCACCCTGTCCCGGCAAGACAGCCTTGCTCCACGCTTCCCACTGGGTAACGGCGGCTGGCCGGCTAGAAACAGAGCGGGCCCTCGGCTATTTAGTAACAGGATCCATAGCAATTAGTGAGCATTGATTTCCAGCCTCTGACACGGGGAGCGATTTGAGTACATCGATAGCGTACAAGCTTTCGGCCGAGACAGCTTCTTCCTGGAACCCGGGACACATTTCTCTGTGCTGTGCAGCGTCCTTGGGGGAATCCAGGGCACTATTCAGAGGCAGCATTTCAAAAGCCCTGGGAGGAACAACGGGCCCCACCCGACCACCGTCTCACAGGAGAGCCGTCACAGAGCGCACGCACCACGCAGTGGCACCTCCGGCTCCGGTAAGCCTGCTCAGGGCTTGAGCCGCATCCGGCCGGCCCCCAGCACCCCACGTGAGCACCCCACTGCAGCCAACCCCACCGCCATCCCCATTCACCCAGGCACACGGCCACACAGGCCGAGGGAAGGCGGCACGTCGTGATGCCGTGGGGAGGGGGCTGCGATGCAGGTCCACCCTCGTCCTTGCCCGTGACCACGAGGGTCCTGAGACCCACAGGGCCTGGGTCTCCTCACCCCCTCGCCAGCACCGTGGCCGTGGCCACTCCGGCAGGCTCTGCCTCCTCGCCCATCAGAGCCCCGCCCCGCCGCCCAGAGCTGCCGGGGGATGCACGGCCCTGGAGCTGCACGGCTCTGACCGGGGGGAGCTGCTCCCACTTGCAGGGCCTGCCCTGAACTCTCCCCTCGGGTGAGAACCCAGAAATGCACTGCCCATCGGTGCTCCCAAGGGAGGCAGTGAGACTGCCCAGGGAGAGAACTGGGCCAAGGTCAGGGGCTGGCAGACTCGCGAGTTGAGGGACTGTGGACTACGAGGCGGTGGGAGAGAGAGAGAAGTGAAGTTGGAGAGGAGATGGCATCAGAGAAAAACAAGAAACGAGCCGCTGAGCAACGCAGGGAGGGATCTTTACGCCGAGACACGCAGGCACCCCCAGTTTGGGAAGGAGACCCCGAGGACGAGGACTACAGTCTGCTGGGGCTGGAGCCCTGCAGCTGGCCACAGGCAGGAGACCAGAACCCTCCTGACCCTACCCTGTGGCCAGGGTGTCCGCCAAGGCTACCTCAGAGCACTGACCCCACGTCATCAGAGCCACGGGGGCACACCAGGGGCCAGAGGAGCTGCCCACCGTGTGCTGGCTGGGGGGCAGGGCAGTGCACCCCAGCACCAGCTCGGCAGGCCCTGCCCCTACACACAGGACTGGCCGGCTGGGGCGGCCACAACATCCACAGAACCCACAGGGCAGGGAGGACACACCGGGTGAGCTGGGACCGACTCTGTGTGCTTTGGACATGAGAGCTTCACCCACAGAAACCTAGAGAACAGAGGGCAAGAGAAGGGTGGGAAGCAGATGGGGTCCTGCCCGGGGCTGTGTAGGGGCCAGGCCACACCCCTCAGGCACACGGGCAGCCAAGGTCAGTTCATGGGTCAATCCCCGAGAGTGGGTAGCAGAGTGAGGAGACCAGGGTGCCCAAGCCCCAGACCTGGGCCAGCTCCATCTTGACCTAACAGAGCGCCTGAAACGGCCGTGCAGGACCGGCCAGGGTCCACCTCCAAGAGGCAGGCACACTCGGCCCAGGGCAGGCAGGCCCCAGCAGCTAACCCTGTGTATGCGCGGTCATACTGACATGAACGTAGAAACATTTGGGGCCTCACATAACAGGCAAGCTTTTTATCATCTATCACAGTAACTACTGAGTAAAGATACGTGCAGCCCGTCTTTAATTAACTCTCCCGTAAGAAATTCATAAGAGGACGCAGCCCGGTAAACCCCGCAGAGAGATGCTAGGGTTGTCCTGTGCACGCCTTTTTCTGGAATAAGAACACGGCAAAAACACAGGCAAAACAGTAACAAATGAACCCACTCACGAAAACCAGCAAAGTGGAAAACCAGCCAGGCAAGCCGGCACTCCCCTGGCCCGATCCACACGCACGCTGCATCCCCCAGAGGGACAGGTGGCAGCGCCTGCGGCCTGGGAGCCGCCGGAGATGTAGACAGGGGACGAGGCCCAGCGCAGGTGGCAGGGGCCAGAGGCCGAGAAGGGCCCACCCTGCAGGGTGAGAAGCTGGCCACGGGCAGGAGACCAGAACACTCCAGATCCCACCCTGCCTACCCTCCCTGCCCCCACCATGAGTTACTCTTCCTCCAGGGCTGCCAGGGTTCCCCTGTGGGGACGGTGCTGTCCACGAACCTACCTAACTTAAAGGACCGTGATGATCAAGCCAAGGGAAGGCTCACGTCTCTGGACCTCTTGGCGGCACTGCGCCACATCGACAAGCAGGCCTGGGTGTCTGAGTGGAAAATTCAGCGACGCTCCTGCACCCAGAGGCCAAGTGTGGCAGTGGTAACACTCCCGCTGACACGCCTCAGGAAAATCAGACTCTCATCCCAGAACGCCGGGCAGGGCTGCCAAGTCCTAACCACCTTCCTGTTGAAGGGCGGCTCAGACCGTTCTGAATTCTCACATGGTACAAAGACAAGGAGAGTTGGGGAGGCTTCCAGCGATTCCAACAGCAAATTCTGGATGCACGGTGAACCGTAAATCAATTTCAAGTATTTTTCTCATTATGCACACCGTCTGTCAACTGACTATTCAAGAGGCCATAATTATACCCATTTTGTATTAAACTAAATAGCCAAATGATAAGCTGACTACACCTCCGCTTTGGACTGAACTGCGTCCCTACAGAGCCGAGCTGAGCAGCACGGCTCTCCTCAACGTAAACCACGTTAGCAGCAGAGGATAGCACCTGGGGTCCGGGGGACTCACTCCTCTGACCTGACCCAGAGGGATGTCTCCCTCTGACCTTCAGGTCAGACGGCCCCTGAGTCACAAGACACCCTCCACCCAGGGCTCCGGGCTCCCTGTTCTGTGGCTCCAGTGAAAATACCTCCCCACTCCTGTAGGAGGAACTGGAGATGCTCCTATTAGGGGAAATTCACCATTGCCAGGCTTCACATTTATTTATTTTTGCTAGAAAATAAAGATCTGTGACCCAATCAGGGGCCTGCCAGGTAAAGCACTTCCACCAAGAGAGATGTCACTGAGTAAAAGAATTTTGAGTAACAAGAAAAAAGAAGACGCGTTCCCACCTGTCGATAGGTGTCCTGGTGAACCTCATCGTTCCTGGAATCGTAATAGTGATCGATAAAAGCAAAATATTCTTTCTGTTTTCTTTGGAGAGTGGCCGGTCTTCGGTCTACGTTGGCAGGAAGGTAGCCCTGTGTGAGAAAAAAACACGGCAAGGATATGCACTTAATAGTAACTCGTGGGATGAGTAAGTATATATGGTTAATGGTAGCTCATGGATGGCATCACCAACTGAACGGACGTGAATGTGTGCAAATGCCGGGAGACAGTGGGCGACAGGGAAGTCTGGCGTGCTGCAGTCCATGGGGTCACAAGACTCAGACGCGACTTAGCAACTGAGCGGCAACGACTCATGGAATCTCTGTGAGAAGTCTTTACTCCAAAGGCTCACACCTTTTTTTTCTTTTTTTTCCATTGCTTTTTCTGACCATGCTGCACAGCATTTGGGGTGTCACTGAGTTTCCCGGTCAGGGATGAAGCCCATGCCCTGCAGCAGAAGCACAGAGTCCTAGCGACCGGACCAGGGGTTCCCAAAAGGTCACATCTCGAAACGAGCTTGGTTCTCTGACATGCGATACAGAGGGGGATACGTAAACAGAAGGCAGAGAGTCCTCCCCAGGGGTCCAGGCTCAGCACTGCAGCCTCCCCGGGGGGGAAGGACCTTCACCCGTGGCCGCACAGAGAGGCGGGTGCCCGGTGGCAGGCTGGCATCCACCGAGCTCCCACAGCAGGACCAAGAGCCAAAACCCCGTCTGGACATGCCTCGTACAGCACGGAGGGGTCAGGTGTGTGCAGGCTTACATGTGTGTCCATGACACACCCAGGCACACACAGACGTGTGTGTGCCCGTGTCCACACATATGTGCGTTTTCTCCTCTCTCCAAAGACTCCTGGATCTCGGCAGCCGCAGTCCCGGTCCAGACTTGGTGAGGATCAGGCAGCGAAGGGCGGCCACGAAGAGCCCAGACAGCTGCCTCCCATTTCGCACTTCTTCAGTGAACACTGCTGCCTCGCCACACCCAGAACAGGAGGCTCCTGCTTCACGTAAGCGGCTCCGTGACAGCTGACAAGGCACACAGGTGCATGACGACTGCCCGGGAAGATCAGAGCACCCTGTCACCCCGAGTCCGTCCCGGTGCCCACCTCGGCCAGGAGGAGCGGGGAGTCGCTCCCTCTGCCCCACGCATCTCGGCCGCCACCCCAGAACCGCACGGAAACGGCATCACGGGGGCCGGAGCCCGGCGCACGGCTGCCCTCGCCCAGGTGCTGTTGTTCTGTCCGACTTACAACGCTGTGCCAGTCTCTGTACAGCAGAGTGACTCAGCTGTGCACACACTCACATTCCTTCCTGACATTCATTCCCATATGGTTTGTCCCAGGAGATGGGACACAGTTCCCTGTGCGCCACAGCAGGACCTTGTCGTTTATCCGTTCTGAACGTAGTAGTTGCATCTACCAACCCCAAACTCCCAGCGCTTCCCCCCCATCCCCCCTGGCAACCACGAGTCTGATCTGTCTGTGGGTCTGTTTCTGTCTTGTAGATAAGCTCATTTGTGTCATATTTCAGACTTCAACAGATGAACAGATAAAGAAGATGTGTGTGTGTGTGTGTGTGTGTGTGTGTGTGTATAATGGAATATATAAAAAAGAATGGCCATAAAAAGAATGGAAGAATGCCCCTTGTGCAACATGGATGCAGCTAGAGATTATCGTGCTGAACGTGAAGCCAGGAGGAGAGAGACAAACATCGCGTGACAGACCGCCGTCTCCGGAGATTCTTTCTGAAACCAGCAGTGACCCACCCCCACCCTTCCTCCCTGAGTGGAATTCCCAGAGTAGAGTTAAACCAGTTTGTGAAGCCACTCACTCTTTGCTGATCATCTGAGTTGTTTCTAGCATGGGGTTATTTTAAATAACAACTGTTATAAATATTGTTGTACCAGGCTTTTACGATATACACTTGATTTCTCCTGGGTAACTGGGTCATAAAGTAGGTGCATGCTTAATTTTCTCGGAAACTGCCGGCTCTTCTCCCAGAAGGATGATACGGCTTTCCATATTAGCTAACTAACAAGGTCTGAGAACCTCAGAGTGCTGTCCACCTCTGAGCGTCAGTCCTTGTCGAGTGCTTCACTTCATCTCCCGGATGAGTCACCGTGTTGAGCGTCTTCTCACAGACCCTTCTGCCACTGTCCCTCTTCTTTGATGAAACATCTGTTCAAATCCTTTGCCCATTTTTTTAACCAGTTGCTTGTTTTCTTACTGAGTTTTATGAGTGCTGTATACATTCGAGATGCAAGTCTTTTTGACAAATATATGCACTCTGATTATAGTCTCCTAGCCTGTGGCTTGCCTTTTTAATGTCTCAAACAATAGCAGTTTTAAATGTTCATGAAGTCCAAAGGACAGTTTTCTTTTTATACTTATATTTAGTGCTTCTTGTGTCCTGCATAAGAAGGACTTTCTCCTTGCTTTTTCCCTAGACGTTCTAGAGCTCATTCCTTGTGTGTCCCTCCTCACCCCTCGGGCATCCCTTCAATGGTCACTTCCTCAGGAGGGTGGGCCTGGCCCAAGCGGGCCCCGCTCACACAGCCCCTAGCAGCACCCGGCAGGCACCCAGACTTTCAGTGAGTGACTCCACCTGAAATTGGGCAAATGAACGCAGCTGCCGCCTTTTACAGTGTTTCCATATCCTCGGTGGGCGTCACTGTTTGCTGTCAGACACCTGCGCATCCTTCGTCAAACAGCGTCCTGGAGAGCCTCTGGGCACCACATCTGAGGCTCTTCCTTCAGGGTGAGCAACCCCCTCCTTCAGGACAAGTCCTGATGGGCCAGTATGCCCCACCATCCCACCAGCTCCAGTGACCAACACGCTCGGGGGAAAAGGGGGAACCAGAAGCAGGCACAAAAGCCAGGTACAGGGCGTTCTCTGCTGCTTGTGACTCAAAAAGGATGTGCGCAGTCTGGAGCTGTGGCAGCCATCCTGTGACCATGAGGGAGAAGCACGAGCCGCAGATCCTCCACAAAGAGCTGACGCGAGGACAGCTGTGCTCCGCCTGGAGGATGAGGTCCGCCTAAGTCCAGACGCCCCTTCTCATCTGTGTAAGCACGCGCATCCCCTTCACCCCGCTTTGGGCATCAGTCAGCATCTTCCTGTATTATAAACTACACAGCCATGCACATTTGTTTTAACACACTTGGATCACATTGTTTAAATTTTTTAACAAACAGGTACTGAAGTATAACGTGTGTGTGCACACGCTGCCCGACTATGTGTGTGAATGATCACAGAATGAACACATCTCAGTGGGGACCTCCCGGCCACTGACCCTTTCTCCTGACCTGCTGTCAGAGGTCCTCCCTGACCCCTCACACCTGCCAGGTTTTGCCTGTCAGGTTTCTGAACTTTACACAAATGGAATCTTTTTCTTTTCTTTTCTGCCTCATCGCTTAAACTCAGTGCTACGTTTGAAGAATCCATTCGTTCTATAACACGAAACAATGGCTAATTCTCACTGCTGCATAACATCTCCACGTCCAAAATCCCTTCTGTTAACAGATATCTGGGTAGTGACCAGGTTTCTGCAATAAACGTTCTCATGCCTGCCTTTTACAGCACACGACATCCATTTTGGGAGCAAAGGTGGGCATACCCTTGACAGGCTTTGCTGAAGAATTTCCCAAGTGACTACACTCTGGGGGACATGCACGAGAGCACCCGCCAGCCCCCCTTCTTCCCAACGCTGGGCACCACCGCCTTTTCCTTGCATCCGTGCTGACGGGCTCATGGAGGTACCCCTCAGCTGGCAGGCCTCAGCTGCCTCTCCAGGGGCCTGCGGGAAGCCACACGCATCCTCACCCGTGAGCAGCTCTCCTCGTCCTGTTCGCCGGTCCGCCCCCTCCTGCTTCACAGGCCCCTGCCGCACCGTGCGCGGCAAGCCTGCAGTAAACACCGCCTTTCCCTGCCTGTGGCTTCTTGCCCATTAGTGACGTCTTCTGATGAACAGAAGCTCCTAACCTGAATGAAGCCCAATTTACTTTTAATGACTAGTCCTTTCCATGGCCTTTTAAAAGAAATTTCCTCTCCAACATTCTGTGCTTACATACCTGGACTTAAAATCGTGAACCCTGGCTCCCACTGACATAACGTCTTGTTCTCCTGCGGGGCTCAGCCCATGCCAGCCCCCCGCCCATTTCTGTAACCAGGACATCAGGGGCACGAAGCCACACCTGCTTGCCCACGCGTGTGGCTGCTTGCACATAACTGAGGCAGAGCTGAGGAGCCGGAAAGTGGCCGTGTGACCCACTAAAACAATGCTCAGATGCCTGCTAGCCGGCCCCTTACAGAAGAAGCTTAGCGACCCTGCTCTGTGAACACCGGTCCCAGGCAACATGGCCTGCCACCATATGAAAGTCTCTATTACCTGTTTCTGTTTAACCTTTCCTCAATCTCTGAACACTCTGAATATTTTCAGTTGTCCAGTACTCCAAAATACGTGGTGCTGAGCACTGTCTGACTTTTCCTGGAGTAAAATGTCTACAAGCGCATTGTCGGCTCAGTGGGACATGGGATATATTTAAGGCTCTTGATGCTTTTTTTCCAAGTGACCCTGCCAGGTTAGCAACTCACACCCCAGCAGGCCTGTCACAGGTGTCGCCCGTCCTCCACCTTCCATATAGCAGCGAGGAGGAGCCCCCGGAGAACAGCCGCCCTAAAATGCCTTTAGTTAATTACAACCCGTCAGAAAGGGGCCCTGCTGTTCCCAGGGCAGCAGCCGGTCCAGGTGACAGATCCTGCAGCCGGCAGCGAGCGGCCCCCTTACCGAGGGAAGGAGCGGCCGCTGGTTCTGCTCACCTCGACTTTCTGGTCAAACGAGGCTTCTTGTATTCCAAAGAGCAGACTGCTCCGCACACTTACACCAGCGACAAAAACCACCACCAGCCCCCAGTGTGCATGAGGACGCGGGCCGCCTCCAGCGCCTTCACACCAGCCGGTAAAGCGCCCACCTGAGCAGCTCAGACCCCACCCCCTTCGGCCAGCATCACCCGAAACCACCCAGAGCCCTCTTCCCACTCAGACCCCAGCCCGGCCCTGCCAAGGGCGTGAAGTTACAGGGCACGGGGGCCAGTCTCAGCTTCAGGGACTCCATCTGGGAGCCCAGGCACCCACCAGGCCCAGGCGGGCCGTGACAGCCGCATCAAGCCCCACTGCCTCCCGGACAGCGGCCACGGGCTGGGTTTACTTTTTCTTCTTTGTCCTGAAACTGCCACCGTCCCAGGTAAGGAAAGGGCGGGACAGCTCCTCGCCGGGGTCCTGCTGCACACAGGCCTGGTGGAGGGCGGAAGGCAAAGCCGGCCCACCCAAACCCCACCCCTCCGACCACCCCCACCACCGGAGCTGCTGGGGGCCCAGGCCCTGCCTCCCCCGCCAACCTCTGCCCCGCCAGACAGGCCTCCCTGCTGGAAATGCCCGACCAGACCACCAGGCACCTCCTGCTCCCACCCGGCCTGGCCCTTCCCACCTCTCAGCCCGGGATGCTCTCTCCTTCCCCCGCCTGGCACCCCCAAGACTCAAGGCCCCTCTGAGCTCACAGCTCCATCCACCCTGGGTCCCGTCCCCTGCATCATGGCCCAGCAGACCACCACATCCAGCCTGCAGGGAACCTTTTCAGGAACACAGCCACGCACCCTCATCACAGGAGAGTCTGTCAGCAACACGGGCAGGGCCAGGCAGCTGCAGCACCAAGAGGCGGCGCCACCCCACGAAGCCACTGCCCCCACCTCTGCAGGGCTGGCTCCCAGCTCTGGGCTGCAGGAGTGGGTGCGGCGGCCATTCCCAAGGAGCGCCTGCCCAGTGCCCACTCTCCTCCCGGCACCGGGGCCAAGGGACACATCCGGGCACTGCGTCCACCCTCCTCCTCAGAGAGCAAGTGGCTCCTCAGCGGGGCTGCCTGGCCTGCACCGTCGGCCCACACCCTGCTGGAGTCGGCGCCGCCCTCTCCAAGGAGCCCGTGAACCTGGATGGGACCGAGACCCTGCAAAGCCCCATCCCCGCCTCCCCAAGTTCTGGCTCCCGAGCAGCTGCCCCAGCCACCAGCCTGGCCCTCGGGGCCCCTCCTGTTCCACTCCCGTTTTGCTCTGTAACATCAGCCCTTCTAAGACGCTGTGAACTTTAGCCACTGCATTTACCGCCATCTCCTCTCACCGGCACACCACCTCCAGCACGCAGGAATCCTCAGCCCTCTGTTGACAGACATCCCCGGGGCTCAGGGTACCGTCTGGCACAGCAGATACTCCGCAGATACTTGGTGGATGAAGGCATGAGGTCGACAGATCTGGGATGACACTGTCACACCCCAGGAAGTATCCCCACCCAGGAGGCTAGGAGGTCATGTCTGAACTAATTCATGAGAAGTAGGGGGCTCAGTGGTAAAGAATATATCTGCCAATGCAGGAAACGTGAGTTTGATCCCTGCCTTGGAAAGATCCCCTGGAGGAGGGCATGGCAACCCACCCCAGTATTCTTGCCTGGAGAATCCCATGGACAGAGGAGCCCAACAGGCTAAAGTCCATGGGGCTGCAGAGTCAGACGCAACTGTGCGACTCAACACCAGCAACAGGGATGGGCTGGCGTCCTCCTGGCTGGGTCTGGAGATGGAGGAGCGGATGGAGGGGGAGAGGCAGAGAACAGCCACGGGGAGCCCTGGGCAAGCTCAAGACGGCCTAGCACGGGAGGGGCGTGGGCACGCCTGCTCGAGACGGCCTAGCACGGGAGGGGCGTGGGCACGCCTGCAGCGGCCAGGTCAGGGCACCGGGGCTGCCACGGGGGCGCCGGCTGCGGCCAGAGGGGACGGCCTGATACAGACCACCTGCAGCGCCGCCGGTGGATTCTAACTGAACGGGAACGAGGACCCAGAAAGTCTCGCCACCCTCCAATGTTAACTAAAGAACCGAGACAGAACTTCTGAAAGGCAAGGGCACCGAAGCGGGGACGCGGGCAATAAGCAAGCCCACACAGCCTCCTGATGCTCCCCTTCCTCAAGGAAAACACACACATGCAAGTTGAGGCCTCCAGATAATTAAGCAAGACTGGGAATTATGCAAATGAAATATATTCAAGTATGCAATGAATTTTAAATGACAGAACTACAGAAAATTTAATTGCTGTATTAGCATGCTATAAAAACACTAATCATAAATGTAAAACAATGCATGCATATACTTATATCGGAACTGTCCCGCTGACACACCAAGTTGCTCCCTCCCACCAGGTTCACGTACAAACTCACCTCGATCACGGCAAGAGTGAAACACAGAGTAAGAGCTTCACTCACCATTTCCAGCCATTCTACCGACCGCCACAAATGGCAAGCGCTTAGTTTTTGTTGGGTATTTCTGAAATGCTTTTTTAAAAGAGCCAGAAGTGTGACTTTCTAGAGCATTAATTTTTTAACTTTCTGTTTCATGTTGGCGTATAGTTAATCAACCACAGTGAGTTAGTTCCAGGTTTTACAGCAAAGCGCTTCAGTTACACAGATACAGTCCCCCATTCCCGTTGCAAGCTCTTTTCCCATTTAGGTTATTACAGAATATTGAGCAGGGCTCCCTGTGCCATGCAGCAGGTCCCTGCTGGCTATCTATCTGAAGGAAAGCAGTGTCTACAGCATTAGTTTTTAAAAGTTTCTGCACCACTTGCATGGAATTTTGGCATTAGATGGCATCCGAGGCGGTTTACCGCTGAGCTCTGGGGTACGGGTTAGTTCTCCTGAGTGGCCAGAGCCCAGCTTCCCATCTTTCTTCATTAAAGCGACATCTCCTACTCATCCATTAAGAAAGTGCTCGTCCACACACCCCTGGGACAGTGTTAACAGCAGACCCTGAACACATCAGGCGAGCTGGCAGTCTCCCTACGTGGGGCAGAGCATAAACTCTTAGTTCCTCAGCTAAGCACCCAGTGCTCAGACCTCCCGCCCCCTCCTTCACCCTGAGAAAACCATGGTCCCACAGCCACCCCGTCAGCCCCAGCTCATGGGATTCCCCTCTCCTGCAGACCCCTGCTGTGGTGGAGGAGGAGTAGAGCCCTGGTGTGGGGGTCCCCAGCTCCCCAGTGCGGGCTCCCCCAGACTCGCCGACAACCCCAGTCTGCTCTCTGCCCTACCAGAGGGTCAACAGCCCCAGCCCCTCAGCTGCAGGTGAGTCAGGCCCAGCCGTGCCCCTCCAGCGCCTCCGCCCAGGGGTGCTGCCCTCGACACCCCATCTCCCAGCAGGCTCAGGGGTGCCCTGCCCTGTCCCTCGGGGGACTAGAGTACTCTAGAGCAGCGGTCCCCGCCCTGGACCCTCGAGAGCATTCCTGGGGAATCCAGATGGCAGCAATTCCCAAGCCCCCCAGGTAACACGAGTGTGGACCCAGAATGGAAAGCTGCAGGTGGAAAGGAGGCCCGAAGCCCACAGGCCCCTGCGATGCCCACCCTCGCTCCCTCCCCCCAGCCTGGGCCAGGTGCTCGGTGGATCCCGGAGTCGGTACACACCCCAGGACCGCAGTCCACCCCAGGACCTGCTCCGTGGGCCCACACATCAGCATCTGGAAGAGCTCCCCAGGAAACAGGAGCATGAGGCCCTCGGAGAATGACCAAAAGCTAGTCCTGATGGGGAGACTGCTGCTCCCCCCCGCCCCCGGCCCAACCCCAGGAGCCGCCTGGGTGCTTCCCCCAGGACACTTGTGGGCCTGACTCTTGTAAAGGGCCCGGCCCAGGAGAGAGGCTCAAGAAACACCTGCTGGATCCGGGCCGAAGGATTAACGGGGCTCACTGTGGCTCCGAGTCTCCCATCAGAGAACACGCCCTGCGGCTGACGGCACCGGGGGCACCCCAGGACAAGCACAGAGGCAAACGAGCTCCGGGTGTGGGTCACAGGATGGGCGAGGACGGCCCCCACCGTCAAACTTCCCCTGCCTGCCCAAGCCCAGGTCTGACCAGCACCCCCTGGCTCGCTGCCCCTGACGCCCAGATCCCCTCTCCACTCCCTGAGGCTGCAGCACGTGCAGGCGGGAGCCCTGCAGGCGGGGGTGGCAGCCCTGCTGAACTGCACAGGCCTGCGTGGTCAGTGAGCACCCACACTGGCTTTCTCCTCGGTCCCGGGCCCCTCCTCCCCTTCCGTCCCGCCCATCCCAGCTCCTAGCCCTTCCAAGGGGCACGGCCGCTGCTTGCACAGGAATCTCACACTGCAACGAACAACCAACGGCATACAGCAGGACGAGTGAAAAGGCAGAGGAGGGAGCACAGACGCTCTGTCTGCAGGGGGCCGGCTCCACCCCGGGGCCAGAGGCGAGAGAGCAGGGGCTCCCTCCCGCTGTTCCCCTTCCCTGCTCTCCCGGCAGCAGACCCTGCAAGGGGAGGAGGCAAGCTGCAGTCCCTGCCCGCCCCGGGTGCCTGGCTTCACCCCGCAGCACCCCCCCTCCCCCCGCCCTCACTCAGGCCTTCAGGAGGCGGCCCAGCCCAGGGTACCTGGCCTCCCCACACCCCCACCTCCCATTCCCTGCCCGCCCCCCCC
>SJYA01006156.1:0-22126 GCA_006410615.1 Neotragus moschatus | reverse complement strand
CCCCTCCACACACACACACACACACACACACACACACACCTCCCAGGAGAGCCTGAGCGTCGCCGCCGACGCCAGAGCTGCCGGGTCCTACGCAGGCACCTGCTCCAGAACTGCCGCATCGCTGGTTCACGGGAAGATGGCAGGAGGGGCGAACCCTACTGTGTGCCCACTCCCAGGGCTCTCCAGACGTCCCCGGCGGCCCTCTGCCCCCAGGAGCTGGAGTGGGAGGATGCGCTGAGAAACATGCAGGAGGTCAGGCGATGCCAGCGCGCAGGAATGCTGCGGGGAACAGAGCTTTCCGAGTCTGGAAGGGGGCTGGGAAAGGCGTGCGGTCCGGGAGCCCCAGCCCAGCCCCCGGGCCCGCCCACTCCGCCTCCAGGCTGCCCTCCACCCAAAGGAGAAATGCTCTTAGATCTTGATCTCGATGAAGAGAAAATGAACTTTTTATACCCACCTTTTCTACTTTGCTAGGACATGTTGATCACCCAGGAAGCTTTACCTGAAACTATCTTGAAACTGTAATTTGCTCGACACTTGAATTGGTTGCTAAAAGATTAAAGGATCTCTGAGGACTTTTGNGCCCACTCCCAGGGCTCTCCAGGCGTCCCCGGCGGCCCTCTGCCCCCAGGAGCTGGAGTGGGAGGATGCGCTGAGAAACATGCAGGAGGTCAGGCGATGCCAGCGCGCAGGAATGCTGCGGGGAACAGAGCTTTCCGAGTCTGGAAGGGGGCTGGGAAAGGCGTGCGGTCCGGGAGCCCCAGCCCAGCCCCCGGGCCCGCCCACTCCGCCTCCAGGCTGCCCTCCACCCAAAGGAGAAATGCTCTTAGATCTTGATCTCGATGAAGAGAAAATGAACTTTTTATACCCACCTTTTCTACTTTGCTAGGACATGTTGATCACCCAGGAAGCTTTACCTGAAACTATCTTGAAACTGTAATTTGCTCGACACTTGAATTGGTTGCTAAAAGATTAAAGGATCTCTGAGGACTTTTGAAGCTATACTGGAATTGACTGTGCCTAAAGGTTCAGTAACAGAAATAGACTGCTAGGTAGACGAGGCTTACCTTCCAGTCCCACCGTTGGGTTTCCTGAGCCTGCTTCACTGTGGCCCAGCTGCTGGGATTGTGTTTCCTGAGACTGAATTCAGAGTTTTCTTTTCAGTTCCTCCTTTTCTGGAGGTTCTTCCTGGAGAGAGAACGTTCTCAGTACTTCCCTATCCCAAACACACCCTAGAACATAACCCACTTAAAAGTTAGGGGCGGTCCCTCCCGTGCTATATTTCTCTGTGATCTGAAGCATGTAAACAGTGTACAGCCTTTTATATCTCTGTAAAAGAGGGCTATACAATATGGGGATGCGTTTAATAGAACATGCCAGAGAGCATATTGTGATGTGACCAAACCTCTGAGTTCTTCAGTCACCTGATTAGCAGTATATACCAAGTTTGCAGTTGATTAACAAACATATGTGGAGACCCTGTGATGTTCCAACAGGTGCTGGGGATATAAACATTCAGAGGACTAGGCCCTGCTCTTCACCATCTCTCCGTCTCACCTGTGCCCATCCCCACACGGCAGATAGTCTACTAGAGGGGTGGACACAGGAGCAGCCAAGGACAGACACTTCCTGCAGGAGCCAAGGGAGGACAGATCGCCCCCTTCACACCATAGTGCTTCTCACTCTTCACAGAACTGCCCGCGCCGTCATTTTTCCCACTGTTCCAAGGGCCCTGAGGAAAAGAGCCACGCCCCCCTCAGCCTTTGGACTCCTAAGGCAGTGACTGCGTGAGTCTATGGATTGTCACCAAGGTGGCTCTTGGTGCTGAGGCTGCACTGTCCACCGTCTGATAGATGAGGAAGAAGCTTTGACTTACTCCTTAAAGTCCATAGTGATCTAATAAGGAAGCCTTTAGTTTAGTTTTGATCAACAACCGAAACATATTTTGATAGAAAATAAACAATGCATATGAAAAAAGTATAAATATAACCAGTAATGAGGTGACTGCTCTGACATACATTAGTTTAAAATAGGTCTACAAAAAGTTTAAAGAAAAGTGCCTACAGACAAAATGTATTAGTGCATCAGCATAACTAAACTATGAAAGATAGGAAATCCAGGAGTGTCTGAGAGGACATCAGTGGTTAATTTCATATATCTATATATAAACGTTAGCCATAGGCGTTTGTTTTTTAACATTTTTTTGTATATTGGAGTATAGCTGATTAACAATGTTGTGTTAATTTCAGGTGTACAGCAAAGTGATTTGGTCGTTAGTCTTGCAAACTCAAATTGAAAAAGCCTAAATGGGCTTCCCTCATAGCTCAGTTGGTAAAGAATGTGCCTGCCATGCAGGAGACCCTGGTTCAATTCCCGGGTCAGAAAGATCTGCTGGAGAAGGGATAGGCTATCCACTCCAGTATTCTTGGGGCTTCCCTTGTGGCTCAGCTGGTAAAGAATCTGCCAGCAATGTGGGAGACCTGGCTTCAATCCCTAGGTTGGGAAGATCCCCTGGAGAAAGGAAAGGCTATCCACTCTAGTATTCTGGCCTAGAGAATTCCATGGACCATATAGTCCAGCAGATTGCAGAGACTCAAACACAACTGAGTGACTTTCATTTCACTTTCACAAGCCCTTGGGCCACTATCAAATTTGGCAGCATTTTTTTAAATGCTTATGGTTGACAGTAAACTGTTGAGCATTTATGAAAGTCCTTCAGAGTTTCTTGCATTCCCAGAGCCAAGGTCACATGCAGCCTTCCAGAACAGTCTAGGCCTCAGCAAACATGACAAAGCCCCTTGGCCAGGCCTGGCCAATTCTGGATGGTGGTGATCCCACCCAGGGCCAGACAGACCTACAAGGTGTTCGCCTTCTGGCAGACCTTGAGATCTTCAAGAGACCAAGCCTAGGGATGACTTGGGATCTTCTTCACCAAAGAACGTATTCTGGAAATCCTACTGGATGTAATGCGTGTGTCTCCCCTCATTGTCTTCTTTCCTGCAGCCCTCCTGTTTCTTGCTTTTTCAGGGAAAGGAAACTTAGAGCCTGGAACTGTAGCATCTTTCAATATATTGGGGCTTCCCCACTTGTTCAGTGGTGAAGAATCTGTCACTATAGGAGCTGCAAGGAGATGCGGGTTTGATCCCTGGGTTGGGAAGATCCCCTGGAGGAGAGCATGGTAACCCTCTCTAGTATTCCTGCCATGGACAGAGGAGCCTGGCAGGCTATGGTCCATGGGGTCGCAAAGAGTCGGACAGGACTGAAGCGACTTAGCCTGCGTGCATGCCTGTATTAATACATCAGTTCATCATTTTGGCCTTAGAATATCTTACTGAAAAAAACACTTTTTTCTATTAAAGCTATAAACTTCCCTGAAGTTTTAAAGAAGAATATCGACTCTGAAGTATGAAAATGTATTTGCATAAAAGCCAGAGTGAGCAATCCTTAATTTCATCTTTTCACCTCCACCTTCCCTCAGGTCAAGATTGCCTGTTCTCTAAGCCTCACTTCTGTCTTTCTTTTTTCTCCTCTGAATTAATAATATCCTAAGAGTTCCTAAAGCAACAAACTCAGGGGAGTAATGCTCTTTACAATTCTGAATTAGCACATCAACTCCCTCTGAAATAATTCCAACATCAATCTTACCTATGTTCATCTAAAAGGTGTAAAGAAGCCTAGAGTTCAAAGACATACCAGCTGTCTACCCCATTCCAAGATTGTGAGCCTGTTGGCTGACCTTGACTGGTACTTGGATCTATTTACCTTTGAATTGAGCAGAACGGGAGTTTGACTTCCTTGACACACTCCAGAAAGATTCTACTTACAGATGATATGCATGTACTGTAATAAACCTGAATAGCTAAGTCTAAGTTAAGTAAAGCTTTCAGGTCCCACTCTCATTTCTTTTTTTTCCCTTCCCTACCTTTTTTGCAAGTATTTTTAACTCTGTTTTTTTTTAAGTATTTCTTTTAAAGTCAGCTCTCTTTTTTAAGTATTTCTTTTAACTCAAATGAATAATCTGCAACAAATATATTTAATTCCATGCTATATCCAGTCCATTATGTTAGACTGGAAGGCTCCAAAGGGCTGTACACTGGAGCGTGTGAAGTTCATGAGAAAGTGCTCCAGGACTACCAATGAGACGCGCCCAGAGGCGTAAGAGAGCCAACTGTCTGCAGGCAAAAAAGCTTGGGCCACGTGGGGAACGCTTCACACATGGTGTCAGACTGGCTGAGCCAGGAGGGGGAAAGGGTGCACTCCCAGCAAGAGGAAGCACAAAGGGCAAGCCCACTCGAAGTGGCTGTGCAAGGCACGCTGTGGAGACAGCTGCGCCCTGAAGTCTAGTACAGGCTGACTCACTTCGATAACAAACACTTATAGGGTGCCTCGTCTGTGTCAAGTCCTGTTTTCTTCTTAGAGGAGAAGCCCTCCCATGTGGATGCGCACTGGCCTACTTCTCCTTTCTTTCCAAATGAAAACAGAAACTTGGTAGGAGATGGCCTTGTGAAGCAAAATAAGAACTGCCAAGTTCTGCAGCAATTTCAAAAAAAGTTGAGCTGCAGTTCAAAAAGCTGGGTTACTGATCCCGGTNAGAAGCCCTCCCATGTGGATGCGCACTGGCCTACTTCTCCTTTCTTTCCAAATGAAAACAGAAACTTGGTAGGAGATGGCCTTGTGAAGCAAAATAAGAAGTGCCAAGTTCTGCAGCAATTTCAAAAAAAGTTGAGCTGCAGTTCAAAAAGCTGGGTTACTGATCCCGGTCATGACTATGCCCATAGTGCTGATGAAAATAAACCACATGTTCCTCTTCAAGTGGAACCCAGTAGAGTAAGGTAAGAGTCATTAAACAGTGTGGTGTTTCACATATTATCCCCAGGAGCCAAGAAGTAACCCATCTAATAATTAAGGAAAAAAAAAAAGCTCCTCATTTCTGCAAGTATGCTTTGAGGCCTGCTGTGTTCCGCCCTGTAGTAGTAGTAGCGTTAGTTGCTTAGTTGTGTCCGACTGTTTGTGATCCCATGGACTGCAGCCTGCCAGGCTCCTCTGTCCATGGAATTCTCCAGGTAAGAATATTGGAGTGGGTTGCCACTTCCTTCTCCAACAGAAGATTATTACATATAAATAATGAGACTGTCCTCAAGGAAGTACGAGAGAGCTGAGCTGGGATTTTTACACAGGAAACAACTTGAAGAACAGTGGAAAGGCGACACATTAAAAAATGTCATGTTGTATAGACAGGTGCTATAGATATCTGGAAAAGCAATACTGGCTGGAGTGATCAAAGATTAGGGACCAATATCCTTCCTATATGTTGGTCTCTGTTGTAATGTTCCCAGTCCAATGTGTCCCCAAGAATCGTCCAAGACAGATGGATTATTTCTTTTCTGATTATTCAAACTCTTGGCCACATCTCTTCATGTTTCTACCCCTTACCTTCTCTAGTCCAGACCCACAGCTAATGACTTGCACAAACGTTACCACCATTAAAATGGTCTTCTGCATTCACTTCAAGAAAAAAGAAACAAAAAAAGGCCTAAACTGTATGTAACTCACAAACCTCTCCCACTTTGTCCTGTCTTTTGTAGCCTGAACTGTCGATTTTTAGGAGCTCACCCACTTTGATGTCAGAAAACGCAGGCTCTGAATCTAGTTTGCAAGCTTCTTAGATACAGAACTATAGACAAGTGATATCTCAAAATTCCATTTTCCTCATCTGAAAAACGGGGACAGTCATACCTCAGAGGGCCATGGTGATGATTCCATATGCTGTGGGGTATTATTGAGTGCCAAAAACACAGTGGACCACCAGCATTTACCATTTCCTCTTACTATTTAAGGTCGGCACTGGGATTTTATTTCGAGTCCTTCATAGCAAGGCTAGCACAGGGGAAGGGCTTGATAAATATCTGATGAGTGAATAAAGGAGCAGTTGGATGGATTACACAGTTCTTTTAAGCTTTGTTTAATTTGTTACAATTTTGCTTCTGTTTAATGTTTTTTATTTTTTGTGGGTTGTGGGATTTTAGATCCCCCACCAGGGAGAGAACTCACACCCCTCACATTGACAAGCAGAGTCTTAAGCACTGGACTGTCAGAGAAGTCCCAAAAGTTTATACCTTAATCCTCCAAATTTTATTCCTACTTGAGACTTAACAGTATGCTTTAAGCATTGTTCTGGATTCTACCTTTAGTTCAGCTCATTCGCTCAGTCGTGTCCGACTCTTTGCGACCCCATGAATCGCAGCACGCCAGGCCTCCCTGTCCATCACCAGCTCCCGGAATTCACTCAGCCTCAGGCCCATCGAGTCAGTGATGCCATCCAGCCATCTCATCCTCTGTCGTCCCCTTCTCCTCCTGCCCCCAATCCCTCCCTTTAGGAAATAAAAATGTAATAATAATTAACATAGAAGTTGAATGGCTCTAAGAACAGCTGCTACTCTTCACCACTAGATGGCGTCTACCAATAATCACACTAAAAAGCACCAGGCACACTCTGCTGCTGGGTAATAAGAACTGAATACAGAAAAGGTATATAAGCACACGCACATTTGCAAATATATTTAGTTTTTACATACAATTTCTTTTTCATATTGGTTATTAATTTAGAGCTGCAGGCGTGCTAAGTTGCTTCAGTCGTGGACTATAGCCCGCCAGGCTCCTCTCTCAGTGGGATTCTCCAGGCAAGAATACTGGAGTGGGTTGCCATGCCCTCCTCCAGGGGATTCTCTGGATCCAGGGATGAAACCCACGTGTCTTACATCTCCTGCACTGGCAGGCAGGTCCATTACCACTAGTACCACCCAGAATACACTTAAAGCTGCCTATAGTTTGGCAAACTCTTGCTTTCCTAATTTCAACAGTCTCCTATAACATTTTTAATTGTTAAACTCTAAGCAGCCTCAGTGTGCAAGACATTTCAAGGTACCTGGTGACTGCTGTCCAAGTCTTTCTGTCATGTTGGTAGAACAACTTACCCCCTGGGGAAAAGATTAGAAAAAGCTGAAAGCTTAATGAGAAAATAAAAAGGTCTGCCTGTCTTCATTGTCCCTTTATTTATTGAACAATTGGGGGACTGGGCTCCAGAACTGTATAAAGCACTGGGGTTATAGTGGTAAGTAAGACTCACTTCTGAGGTTGTACTTGCTCTCCCATAAAGAAAAACTATCAGAACTTTAGAGACAGATGTCTGTAAAATGACACTTATATAAGGTGACAGTTGTTTCTCAGAAACTGTTAGGAGTTCTAACAGAGAAATAGAGGTAAATTCAAAATGTTTCTGATCAAGACTAGAGAGTTTCTGCTTTCCGCTTCCCAGGAAAATTAAAAAGGTGTGCTTCTCCATTCTGACCTTCAGTTCTCTGTGGCATTTAGGCCAAGAATAGCGGCACTTGAACATCCTTGGGAGAGACCTAAACAGACAGAGAAAGAATAAGGGAAGAGACAGGAACATAAAGGGAACAATGGGTGAGGAGACAACTGAGGGGAATATGAAAGGAGTGGCCAAGAGGAAACCGTGTACATTCTTGCCACAAAATCTGAACCTTCAGTCTTTGATGTGGAGAGAGTAAGACCATAAGATCAAAAAGTATGGCAAAAAGGACAATAAAACCAAATCATTCCTAAATCCAATGTTTCCAGAAATTGTAAAATCGGGAGTGGAGAATGAGCTTAGACTGGTGTGAAATTTTACTTCTTTCTAGAATGGCAGAGATGTGATGGAGCAGAGAGCCGGTAGCAGCACCATTTTCATTCACCCACAGATAACCTCCATCAGTACTTTGCAACATTGCCTACATCTCAACATACCTAAAGCCAAGTCTATCAGTCTCCCCCAAGGCTGGCTGCTCGTAGTAACTGACAACTGCGCTGTCAGTCTGTGAAACAGCAGACGCAGGAGGGTCTCCTAGGACCCCTCTCTCTCTCTACCTTCCCTGCAACGTGGAAGTACTCTGGTTTCCCCCAAGACCTCTCACACCAGTCTCCTTGGGCATCCTTCGCCCAGGGTAGCCCCCTCCCCCAGGTGCTTTTCTCCACGAGACCACTCTCCTAAATGAGATCTTTGTTTCACACCCCTCGACTTTCTCATCACCAGATGTACATTACTTTAAGTATGTAGATTTCCAGGCCCTAGTCCTTCCTGAGCTACGCAGTACCTACTGGATAAGGTCCAAGTTCCCCTCACTGTGTGTGTGTGCATGTGTGTGTGTGTGTGCGCGCGCACGCGTGCTTAGTCACTCAGTTGTGGCTGACTTCTTTGCAACCTCATGGACTCTAGCCTGTCAGGGTCCTCTGTGCATGGGATTCTCCAAGCAAGAATACTGGAAAGTGAAAGTGAAAGTCGCTCAGTCGTGTCCGACTCTTTGCGACCCCATGGACTATACAGTCCATGGAATTCTCCAGGCCAGAATGCTGGAGTGGGTAGTCTTTCCCTTCTCCAGGGGATCTTCCAGACCCAGGGATCGAACCCAGGTCTCCCACATTGCAGGAGGATTCTTTACCATCTGAGCCATCACCCCGCACCTCACTAACACTTAGGTCTTCCACAGTCTGGCTCCAACATGAGCTTCTGGCCCTCGTGGCAATGTCTCCTCACTTGCTTGCCTTTGCCGCCTGCTCCTGAACCCCTCTTCCCTCTGCCCACTCCTCACGCCCTCTGAAGCTCCTATTCTCTTCATATTTGGTACTCCATGGGGTTGCCTCCTGCCCTTGCCCCCTCCCTAGGAAATCCCAGCCTTACGGTGTTTATAGTTACCCTCCTCCTGCTGTTCACTATGAACCTCAGCACTGAGTCAACATCTACCTGCATGCCTCAGAGTTGGCCCCAAATCAAAGAGGCTTCAAACAGAACATACCCCCAAGATGACCATCATATGACCAACCACNTTGCCCCCTCCCTAGGAAATCCCAGCCTTACGGTGTTTATAGTTACCCTCCTCCTGCTGTTCACTATGAACCTCAGCACTGAGTCAACATCTACCTGCATGCCTCAGAGTTGGCCCCAAATCAAAGAGGCTTCAAACAGAACATACCCCCAAGATGACCATCATATGACCAACCACTTATTTCCTGTGGTCCTGTTTCAGTAATGCCATTTCCACCCACATATTTGTCATGTCAGAAACCTGGGGCTTCCCCTGAACTCCTCCTGTCTCATGCATTCATCCAGCCAATGACCTGGCCTTCGACTCTACCCCGAGTCTCTCCTGCACACGTGTGGCCCTCCTGTCCTCTGCACCATCGTATCTTGCCAAGGCAATAGCAACAGTCTCTCATGCAGTCTGTCTTCCTGTCTCCTGGGCCCCTCTTCTCTAGTCCATCTGCCCCGCTGCAATTTTTCATCCACAAGAGTCAGATCACTCCCTTTCCTGCTCATACACACTGTGATATACAGAACAGATAACCAACAAGGACCTACTGGATAGCACAGGAAACTCTGCTCAATATCCCATAATAACCTACATGGAGGAAGAACTTGGAAAAATTGGCTGTACACCTGAAGCTAACACAACGTTGCTAATCAGCTATACTCCAATATAAAATAAAACTTAAAAAAAAAAAAAAGATTTAGAGGCTTCCTACTGCCCCCAAGATACAACTTTAACTCCTCTCAATAAAAAAATAAATAAACATTAAAAAAGAAAAAAATATTTATGTGCATATCCTAGAGAAGGAAATGGCAACACATTCCAGTATTTGTGCCTGGAAAATTCCACGGACAGACTCCGCTGGTGGGCTACAGTTCATAGGGCTGCAAAGAGTCAGATGTGACTGGGTGATTGAGCATGTATAATATGTGTGCATATATCTATATATTTATATATAGATATTTACAAGTATAATATAAATATATCCGAATCACTTTGCTGTATATCTGAAACTAACACAACATTGCGAATCAGCTGTATTTCAATAATTTTTAAAATTCAACTAAAATGAAACCTTACTTCCTTGATCTGGCCCCCTCTTGCCTGTTCTCTGCCAAGTACCTCTCAGTGCATTCTGCTCCTCACACTTGACCTCAGAGCCCCCAGCAGACTTTTCGTGCTGCCTTTGTCTAGTTAAGGGCTAGCTGTCCTTCAGGTCTCAGAAATCACTCCCCCAGGAGGACCCTCCTTGACCCTGCATTAGGTCAGGTCAGGTCAGGTCACCCTGTGGCTTCTGTGGCCTCCCAAGCTGGCCCATCACAAACCTCCCCCTTGCATCCTTGTGTTCAGGGTCTTTCTCTTCCCGCCTAGAATGGAAACTCTGTGCATGCAGTGAGTGTCTAGGGCCTTAACCGCCTCCTCCATGGAGTGCTCTGTCACAGCCTGGTCTACATCTGAATTCCTAAGAGGTGTTACCAAAGATCCCAGCTGGAGCCCCAGACAGGTCTCCAGTGGTGCGTCTGTTGAATGAGAAGATAGCCCCAAGGGGGAAGTATTGACTCTCCAGAGGCTGGAATGTACCTGCTGGGAACTAGTTCATCCAAGGGAAAATGACACATTTAGCCACTAATAGAACCTCAGAGTCCAAGGGAAGAATGTATTTTAGGACAAAATAATGGCTCTCACCCATGTCAATTTATCTTGGAACCCACCTCCATATGTCCACACTGTATCCTAGGGAGAAATAGCATTACACTTTAAAATTATCATTTGAAATCCAACGTGGCACAAGCAAGCTGCATTCGTTTTCTTCTATTACAGTCTGACCCAAACACTAAGATGGTCCCTAGATTCATCCCTGATCTCCAAACAGCACTGGTGGGACTTCCCTCGTGGTCCAGTGGTTAAGAGACTGCCTCCCAATGCAAGGGACTCAGGTTCAATCCCTGGTCAGGGAACTGAGATCCCACTTGCTGCAGAGCAACTCAGCCCGTGTGCCACAACCACTGAGCCTGAGTACTGCAAGGGGAAGTCCCTGCAGCATAGCAAGAGAAGCCTCCACGCTGCAACAGAGACCCAACACGACCAAAAGCAAACAAGCAAAAACCCCCAAAGCAAAACAAAACAGGAAAATGCAAACAGCAGTGGCACATCTGTGGCAGGGCCCTGCAGGAGGTGACAGAAGCACCAACAGGGCACCGAGGACTGGGCCAGGAGGAAGAGGATGGAAAGGACTCATTCAGCTGGTGGTGTCTGGCTGTGTGGCTTTACCCGGTAAGGGAAGCCACAGTACACCTGGCGGACGATACAAGGTAGAATCAGTCATACGTCCTTAAGACTCAACCTCAAAGCTGCTCAGAAATATGTGAGTCAGCCAATAATTTAGCAGAGGTGGTATTCTGTATTAGCAGATGGGAGTGAAAACACAAGAGAGACAAATGATCACTGTGAAGATGGCCCTTTCCATACCTGAACCCAATCTAGGGAATCTTCAGTTCAGTTCCGTTCCGTTCCGTTCAGTCGCTCAGTCGTGTCCGACTCTTTGCGACCCCATGAATCGCAGCACGCCAGGCCTCCCTGTCCATCACCAACTCCCGGAGTTCACTCAGACTCACGTCCATCAAGTCAGCGATGCCATCCAGCCATCTCATCCTCTGTCGTCCCCTTCTCCTCCTGCCCCCAATCCCTTCCAGCATCAGAGTCTTTTCCAATGAGTCAGCTCTTCGCATGAGGTGGCCAAAGTACTGGAGCTTCAGCTTCAGCATCATTCCTTCCAAAGAAATCCCAGGGCTGATCTCCTTCAGAATGGACTGGTTGGATCTCCTTGCAGTTCAAGGGACCCTCAAGAGTCTTCTCCAACACCACAGTTCAAAAGCATGAATTCTTCGGTCCTCAGCCTTCTTCACAGTCCAACTCTCACATCCATACATGATCACAGGAAAAACCATAGCCTTGACTAGACGGACCTTAGTCGGCAAAGTAATGTCTCTGCTTTTGAATTCAGTCATGTCCAAACTGAGTGCATGCACCACTGGATTTTGTAGATATTGTCTCAAACTCTTGGTTATTATTGTAACAGGTACAATCTGTGTCTTGTCTCTCTAACTGCATTTGATAAAAGATGGAGATAAATCAGTCTTATAACGTGGCCTCTGTTCAGGGAGCTTTGAAGAATGCTATGAGAATACAATACAGAGGAAGGCAGGACTCATACGTTTACACCCTCAGATGTTCTGAGGGTGTAAAATCCTGAAAATGTACAGTCACGCCTTGGAGACACTGTAGTTTCATTCCAAACCATGGTAATAAAGCAAATAGGGCAATAAAGCAAGTTACATGACTTTTTTGATTTCCCAGTTATTTTATGTAAAAATTGCATTTACACGCTACAGAGTCTATTAAGTGTGCAATAGCATTATGTCTCAAACAACAAGGTCCACACTTTGATGAAAAAATACTTTGTTGCTGAAAACGCTAACCATCTTCTGCACAGCATCAGAGATCACTGATCACAGGTCACTATGACAAGCAGAATAATAATGGAAAAGTTTGGAATGGTGCAATAATTACCAAAACATGGTGCAGAATCACAAANTCCTGAAAATGTACAGTCACGCCTTGGAGACACTGTAGTTTCATTCCAAACCATGGTAATAAAGCAAATAGGGCAATAAAGCAAGTTACATGACTTTTTTGATTTCCCAGTTATTTTATGTAAAAATTGCATTTACACGCTACAGAGTCTATTAAGTGTGCAATAGCATTATGTCTCAAACAACAAGGTCCACACTTTGATGAAAAAATACTTTGTTGCTGAAAACGCTAACCATCTTCTGCACAGCATCAGAGATCACTGATCACAGGTCACTATGACAAGCAGAATAATAATGGAAAAGTTTGGAATGGTGCAATAATTACCAAAACATGGTGCAGAATCACAAAATGAGCAAATGCTGCCGGGGAAATAGTGCTGATGGACTCGCAGGACAGAGTTGCTGCAAACCTTCAGTCTGTGAGAACACAGTCTCTGAGAAGCGCAGTACAGTGAAACATGGTAAAATAAGACATGTCTGTAAATGAGCTTTCTGCCTTTTGAGTACTTGGGGCCAGAACCCCACTTTTTCATGATCTTGCTATATTTTAAACGTGGTCATTTCTCTCCATTATCTACTTGACTGTTTCCCATAGGAAATTAGAGGAGCAGGATGTGAAGAGTGAGCGTTGAAGGTATATGTGGGCAAGTAATTATGAGAAAATGTGCTCTTTAACTCCATTCTCACAACAGAAAGCAATTGCTTTAGGGTCACATATCAGGTTCATTTTCCTCATCTCTTCTCCATGCAACAGCACAAGTCATCAATAATAGACTATGATTGTTTCCTCCCAAAAGACAGGTTATACGAGATAAAGCACAAAACAACAAAGTCTCAGATGAGATTCTTTACATTAACGTGTTGTTCAAGATGGTTTCTGATTTCTGGTAATTATCCACCCAGGACCAGCTCTGGTGGTTCCTCCGGAAAGGAAGGAATTCCTCAAACCTTTCAGCACCAGGACAGGTAAAATACAACATCTAACAGTCAAGGTAATCAGTCAAGTGCCCCCAAAGTGCAATCTGATCATTTATTACCAACCTTCTATTGACCTATTACTCAGTATACTCCCTGAGTAAATCCTGCCCTAGAGGGAAAAAATTATACCTCTGTGTATGCCTCTCCATACGTCTGTATACACATTAGTGATACTCTTCAAACAGGAAGCTCACATTGGCTCAAAGAACAGACCACATTACATTTCATTTGCTCTTGTTCTGATCCTTTGATGTTTTCAGTGGTAGAGGGGCACACCCAGACAAGATTAGGCAGCATACAATTACCATCTTTAGTAGTCCCACCTGGAAAATTGACTGGTGTTCATGCAGAGCAATAAAGTCAAATTTTCTGGCACTTTAGTCCCATTTCCTGGTTACAAAGAGTGGATCCGGTAGAGGGGGTGTCACTGTGTACCAGGGGAAGACACCAGCAAGGAAAGGACATCTGTATCGATTGTAAACATATAGTTAAACCACTGAGATCAGTCATTACAAACTGTCTGTTTCCCCTCTTTCCTGTAAAGAAATATCAGTGCTCTAGTTTCTTACTTGTTTTTTGGAGATGAGAGAATTGCTCCTTAGCATTGTCACTGATCAAGTCAGTATGTATTGAACTCTTGCTATATCTTGAGGACCTTCCTGGGGGGAGAGGTGCCACCGGTCCATTTCACAGGTGAAATTGGCTCATATCTAGTTTGGGACTGTAAAACCCCAAGAGGATAGGGCACATGACAAGGTCCCTTGAATAAATGTCTATTCATTCATTTTCCCCATTTATCCACCCAGTCATCCACCCATCAAGCAGTCTTTGTGTGTTATTCTATGCCAAGCATGGTGCCAGGCACTGCGGTTCCAAAGAGAAATTAGCTAGAGCTCAGTCACTAGTGGAAGAGAAAATAAGTATATTAATATTTATTTTAAGTAGGATACTTTCAAGAATTTGAATCTACTCCAGCAGTCAGGAAGAGACACAATGTGAAAGCTCCCTGAAATACCAGATACTTAACCAGGTGGGGAAGAAGCCTGTTTTGGATTAAGATGCCTTTCCCACTTCTTTTTAGCTGCCACTTTCCTCCAGTTTTCACCAATTCACCGCCTATTCACTCCTTAACTCTGATCAAGGCAATAGTTTCCTGTATTTTAACTTTACCACCGGCTTCCACTCAAGGTTCTAATATATCAAGGTTATTCTTAAACCAAATCCAGGGAAATATTTTCCAGTTTAGAGACAATGCAAAAAGAAATCTTATATTCTTTAAGATGACATCTCCTGAACCTGAATTGACATTTACTATCTCAAGATTTTAAGTTGGTTTTCTATCTGAAATTGTTGTTTCACTAAGGTTATATATTTTTCTTTTCTTTTTTATCACTTCATCCATTTTTGCATTCTGGCTGGAAAGGAAGCAAGAAAAATCAAATTTAATTGACAGAGATGAGAAAATGTTTTTGTCATAGTTGAGAAAATGATTTTGTCTTAATTCTCTGAGTCCTATATAACCCCATCTATATGGCTGGCTATAATTTTCAACCCTCCTTAAATTTAAATACTATAAATCCATTCAGTGATTTCAATCTGAATGAGTGCTTTCTTAAACAAACCAACAAAAATAAACCTAGAAACCTTAGCAAAATCTCTTGCTCTTAAAAGTTTCAGTCAGAGTTTCTACTAACAGAGTTATTGAACTTTATAGGGAAGCCCTATTTTAGGTTAAGAGAATCTGTATTTTATTTCTACTGCTGTTTGCAGATTGTACTGTTGTGTATTTATAGAAATTTAACCTGCTTTTCCACAGTTTGCTTGCTCCTTAGAAGGAAAGCTATGACAAACCTAGACAACACGTTAAAAAGCAGAGACACCACTTTGCCAATAAGGGCCCATATAGTCAAAGCTATGGGTTTCCCCAGTAGTCATGTACAGACGTGAGAGTTGAACCATAAAGAAGCATGAGAGCCAAAGAACTGATGCTTTCAAATTGGTGAAGATGCTTGAGAGTCCCTTGGACTGCAAGGAGATCAAACCAGTCAACTCTAAAGAAAATCAACCGTGAATATTCATTAGAGGGACTGATTCTGAAGCTGAATCTTTAATACTTTGGCCATCTGATGCAAAGATCCAACTCACTGGAAAAGACCCTGATGCTAGGCAAGATCGAAGGCAAAAGGAGAAGGGGCTGGCAGAGGAGGAGATGGTTAAATAGCATCACCAATTCAATGGACATGCATTTGAGCAAACTCTGAGAGATAGTGGAGGACAGAGAAACCTGGTGGGTTATATCCGTGGGATCACAAAGAATTAGATACAACTTAGCAATGCAACAACAATAGCAACCTGATTTTCCACCATCCTTAAGAAGATAAAACTTGGACAACTAAGCTTTTTTGGTTCTTTCTAAAGGAAATAAGACCTAGAATATGAGGCTTTTTTCTTTTTGTAATTGCTCTTAAAGTTTATCCCATTTATAAGCAGGAAAATAGATATGGCTAATTAAAAAGACAATGAGCACATCAAAGACTGCAATCTGGCTTCCAGCTTAGGAACTGTTTGGACATCGTAGAGAATATGACAATATTTTTCATCTTTGTTGCAATCCAGTGATTCATCTGTGACCATTTTCACTCCCACGATTATTGTTCTTCATGGCAGAACTTCTATCATTCAAGTAAGACAGGTCCTACTACCCAAACCCTGAAAACTGAGGCTCTCCTACCTAGAGTCTCCAGTTTGCCTCCAAGGGAAAATACAGCCACTGAGTCAACCTTGCCTATAACCACATTTGCAGGCAATGAAATTTCTTCTCTCATTGAACTGGGAGCCAGGAGGTTTGAGCACTGAGCCAGGAGGCTGCCAACAATGCAGGGGGAATTAATAATCTCTAAGATTCCTCCTGGCTCTTACTTTGTAAGAGTCTATAAGGAAGGGATAGGATTTAAGCAATCCTTCCCGTTTAGCAGAAGCTACTATGCCCTGAGTGGTTTCTGCTCAATTACAGAAGGGGAATATTCCTGATTCTTCAACATAATGCCACTTTCTAAATACAATTGCTTTGTGCTTCTGAATTTATTCTGCTAAAGTATATTGAAGGCAGGACATTTCTAAAAACCAAAGATTCAAAAGAGTTGAGTTTGCCTCCTTGAGACTTTATTTTCTACAAATTAAAACAGTTGCAGATAGATTATGCAATCATTTTTATTTCGTTTTAATGACTGGGTGGAGAGGAAGCTATTTCTGAGCAAAGGAGTCATAGATTACAGAATCTGAAAGTCTAAATGAACCTACAAAGGTTTCCTGGTCACTCCAGGGAACAACTTCAAGACCGACAAGAAACTTTATAGTCATTTTCTTTTTTGGCGCTTTAAAATACTATTTTTTCTTAATAAATTTTAATGTGGTGTGTTAGTATGTGTTTTCATTATTATTTTCATAAGTATTGATCTGTGTCAATCTGCTGCTGGCCTGTGCCTGCAAGAATCCTCTCTGTCAAAGTACTAGACTCAATACTTACAGTATCTCCTGGCCTAGTCTGTCACTAAGAAAGTAATTGTCACATGGAAACTTATCCTACAGTGACTCCTATTTTTTCCAGGGAGCGGGGTTGACTCTCACTCTTTCTTATTTTATTAGTTACCCACCTCTCCCTAAAGGAAAGAGACTTTAACTGCAAATCAGACTTGCTAATTGACAAGTAAGAAGATTTATGAATCTGCTTCTCTGAGTTTGTAAGTTTGGTCTTACAATCTGTAAGTCTGGTCATCCAAAGAAAATGACTAAGTATATGAGTTTATCCTTTACAACTAAGGTTAATCCTATTGATTTTTATGTTGTGACGTGCTTCTTTTTAAGACCAACTCGTGTGAAAATAGACATTGAAAGCCGTGGTGAAAAGAGGAAAATGAAAAAAGACTGAAAGCTTTTGGGAAGTGACAGTAAAATAATTATTCCAGATTTTTTTTTCTTGATTAAAGTGCTATTTTAATTGAATTAAATAGTTTCTTTAGGCCTTCAACAGTTTTGCTATCCAATGTGTTTTAAGCAGTGGGGCAGACCAAACTGGCAGATGAAAACGTAAACAAATTTGGGTGCTCCCTTTAACAGAAAGATCATGAAATTATAAATAGGAAAGTAGGTATGAATGTGTACTTAGTTTCTCTGCCACTATCTACCTGCTTCTGGTGCTGAACACCATGGGACTCAGTCCTACAGGGATACAAAGCCTAGCCCAGGCCCTTCAAGCCTCTGACTTAAATGGAAAGAGAAAAAACCTCATGGAGTAGCTTCCCTGGTAGTTCAGTGGTAAAGAATCCTCCTTCCAGTGGAGGAGACACGGGNTTTTTTTTCTTGATTAAAGTGCTATTTTAATTGAATTAAATAGTTTCTTTAGGCCTTCAACAGTTTTGCTATCCAATGTGTTTTAAGCAGTGGGGCAGACCAAACTGGCAGATGAAAACGTAAACAAATTTGGGTGCTCCCTTTAACAGAAAGATCATGAAATTATAAATAGGAAAGTAGGTATGAATGTGTACTTAGTTTCTCTGCCACTATCTACCTGCTTCTGGTGCTGAACACCATGGGACTCAGTCCTACAGGGATACAAAGCCTAGCCCAGGCCCTTCAAGCCTCTGACTTAAATGGAAAGAGAAAAAACCTCATGGAGTAGCTTCCCTGGTAGTTCAGTGGTAAAGAATCCTCCTTCCAGTGGAGGAGACACGGGTTCGATCCTTGGTCCAGAAAGATCGCACATGCCATGGAGCAACTAAGCCCATGCACCACAGCTACTGAGCCCATATGGGTCAGAGCCCATGCTCTGCAGCAAGAGAAGCCACTGCTGTGAAAAGCCTTCACACTGCAGGGAAGAGCAGCCTCGGNTGACTTAAATGGAAAGAGAAAAAACCTCATGGAGTAGCTTCCCTGGTAGTTCAGTGGTAAAGAATCCTCCTGCCAGTGGAGGAGACACGGGTTCGATCCTTGGTCCAGAAAGATCCCACATGCCATGGAGCAACTAAGCCCATGCACCACAGCTACTGAGCCCATATGGGTCAGAGCCCATGGTCTGCAGCAAGAGAAGCCACTGCTGCGAAAAGCCTTCACACTGCAGGGAAGAGCAGCCTCGGCTCTCTACCACTGGAGAAAAGCCTGCACAGCAACCAAGAGCCAGCACAGCCCCCAAATAAACAAATGCACACATTAAAAAAAAGAAGAAGCCTCATGGATGCAAAAGGGAGGCACCTCTCTACACTTGGGAACTGTACCGTTTTTAGTCAAGATTCACTTGGAAAGACAAAAACTATCCAGGGTGGGACACTCTACCGGAGATTGCTGCTAAGTCACTTCAGTCGTGTCCGACTCAGTGCGACCCCATAGACGGCAGGCCACCAGGCTCCCCTGTCCCTGGGATTCTCCAGGCAAGAACACTGGAGTGGGTTGCCATTTCCTTCTCCAATGCATGAAAGTGAAAAGTGAAAGTGAAGACACTCAGTTGTGTGCAACTCTTAGCGACATCATGGACTGCAGCCCACCGGACTCCTCCATCTGTGGGATTTTCCAGGCGAGAGTACTGGAGTGGGGTGCCATTGCCTTCTCCGATACCGGAGATTAAGTGATCTGAAAACCTAAACAGAGTAGAGAGAGGCAGCATAGTGATTAACAAGAGCAGACACCACTTCTGTCCCCAGGGAAGGAGTGACAAGGGTTAAAGACACCAGAGCCCAGGCCCTATCAAGTCTGTTAATAGCAAAGGAAGAAGCTGCTGGTGGGAACTGGAGACACATGTATTAGCTACCTGTAGCTGCAAAACAAATCACCCCAAACATTGTGGCTTAAAACTCATATGTTATCTCACAGTTTCCAAGGGTGAGGAATCCAGGCAGGGTCCTAGCAGAGTCTCGAGGCTGTGGCTCCGTCAAGTCTGTTCTCTAGGGATTGGCCAGGGCTGCCATCACCTGAATGCCCAATGTAAGCAATTACTGGCAGGACACAGCTCCTTCCAGGCTGTTGCCCGTAGCTCTCCGTCTGCTTCTTGCCACACAGGGCAACTTACAACTTGGCAGCTGGCTTTGTCAGAGCAAACAGGGGTGAACAAGACAGAAATCAGTCTTTTTATTTTCACCCAGTCTTGGAAGTGACATCTTGTCATTCTTGCCTGCTCTACCCCTTAGAAATGTCCAGCTCACATTCAAGGATAAGGAATCATACAGGAGTGTGAGTGCAAGGACGGAGGGCTCCTTGAGAGGCCACAGCAGAAGCTGCCTATGGCGCGGGGAGATACAGCCCCTGCCCATGACAGCCGGGAAAGCAGAGCAGGGGGAAGCCATTCTAGCTCATCCTTTCTCTCACCTTCTCATCTTCTGTGGGCCTGCAACAGACAGGAGAGTCATGGCAATGCAGTTCTGAGGCTACGTACAGTGGAGCAGGGCAAGGGCAGGAGTGGGTCTCAGAGCAGACTGGCTACTGGCTGGCATAGTCTCCTTTCATATTTTCCGAAGTAATTGGACACATAGTTTATCTTTTAAAATAAAAGTTTACATATTTATTTTTGGCTGATCTGGGTCTTAATTGCTGTGCATGGGCTTTCTCTAGTTGCAGTGAACATCGGCTAGAGTTTCTCTCCATTGCAGTGCCCAGGCTTCTCAACGTGCTGGCTTCTCCTGCTGGGGTGCCCAGGCTTCTCAACGTACTGGCTTCTCCTGCTGCAGTGCCCAGGCTTCTCAACGTGCTGGCTTCCCTGCTGCGGTGCCCAGGCTCTAGAGCACAGGCTCAGTAGTTCTGATGTACAGGCTTTGTTGCCCTGTGGCATGTGGGATCTTCCTGGACCAGGGATCAAACCCATGTCCCCTGCATGGCAGGCAGATTCTTAACCACTGAACCATCAGGGAAGTCCCCAGTCTATCCTAAAGAGGACTATTTAATGATAAATGTGGCTCTTTATGAAACCAAAGGGTATTATTTTTGCTCTCTTGTAAGGTGGCCCTATGCTGTAATACCTTTCTTCTGATCAAAGATCCCCCAACACCCACACATGCATATACACACAACCTTCAATCCTTGCTCTCACAATAGCTTATTCTTACCTGTTTGGGAGCAGGCAAGACAAACCAAGCACCTATACAGCTGTACCTCAGAGAGGATGACTTTATCTAAATACGATCCAGCTTTGACTCCCAAGCTGCATTAGATCATCAAGACAAGTCTTAGGATATCTGATTGATACCTTTCACAGAAACAGGTAAATGGGTAAAGAAAATACACACTCATTTGCTTCAGTCATGTCCAACTCTCTGTGAGACCCTATAGACTGTAGCCTATCAGGCTCCTCTGTCCATGGGATTCTCCAGGCAAGAACACTGGAGTAGGTTGCCATGTCCTCTTTCAAGGGATCTTCCTGACTCAGGAATTGAACCAGCATCTTCTGTACTGGCAGGGGAACTCTTTACCCACTGAGCAATCTGGGAATCCCCAATATATGTACACACACACACACACACACACACACACACACACACACATAATGGAATACTACCCAGCTATAAAAAAGAATGAGTTTATGGCATTTGCAGCAACATGGATGTACTTGGAGGGCATTATGCTGAGTATAATAAGTCAGAGAGAGAAAGAAAAATACTGTCTGATATCAGTTCACATGTGGACCCTAAAAAATGCAACAAACTCGTGACTGTAACAAAAAAGGGAGCACTCACAGATATAGATGACGAACCAGTGGTTACCAGTGAGAAGAGAGGAGGGAGGGGGAAAAAGGGGTAGGGGATTAAAAGATAACAAATTATTAGCTATAAAATAAGCTACAAGGATATGGGCTTCCCTTGTGGCTCAGTGCTAAAGAATCCACCTGCCAATGCAAGAGACACAGGTTTGATCCCTGGGTCAGGAAGATCCCCAGAGAAGGAAATGTCAACCTACTCCAGTGTTCTTACCTGGAAAATCCCACAGATTTACTGTCCATGGGGTTGCAAAGAGTCGGACATGACTTAGCCACTAAATAACAAAGTAACAAGGATACACTGTATAAAACAAAGAATAAAACAATAATAATAAATGGAGTATTACTGTAAAAATTGTGAATCACCATATTGTACACCTGTATCTTATATAATATTATACATCAAATATCAATTCTGTCCCTCAGTCGTGCCCATATGTCAAGTATCAGTTCAGTCGCTCAGTCTTGTCCAACTTTTTGCAGCCCCCTGGACTGCAGCATGCCAGACTTCCCTGTCCTTCAAAAACTCCCAGGGCTCGCTCCAACTCATGTCCATCAGGTCAGTGATGCCATCCAACCACCTTATCCTCTGTCATCCCCTTCTCCTGCCTCCTTCAATCTTTCCCAGCATCAGGGTCTTTTCCAATGAGTCAGTTCTTCGCATCAGGTGGCCAAAGTACTGGAGTTTCAGCTTCAGCATCAGTTCTTCCAATGAATATTCAGAACTGATTTCCTTTAGGATGGACTGGTTAGATGTCCTTGCAGTACAAGGGACTCTCAAGAGTCTTCTCCAACACCACAGTTCAAAAGCAGCAATTCTTCAGCTCTTAGCTTTCTTTATAGTACAACTCTCATATCCATACATGACTACTGGAAAAACCATAGCTTCCACTAGATGGACTTTTGTTGACAAAGTAATGTCTCTGCTTTTTAATATGCTGTCTAGGTTGGTCATAGCT
>SJYA01006154.1:0-22205 GCA_006410615.1 Neotragus moschatus | reverse complement strand
CACCCCTGGTAGCTTAGCCGTGAAGCATCAGCCTGCCGGTGCAGGAGCTGCAAGACACACGGGTTCGATCCTTGGGTCAGGAAGATCCCCTGGAGAAGGAAACGGCAACCCACTCCGGTATACTTGCCTGGGAAACCCCATCGACAGAGGAGCCTGGCGGGCTACAGTCCTCGGTGTCGCAGAGTCAGACATGACTGAGCATGCGCGCAAGACATAAAGACTCCCACAAAGGCCGCCTTCGTTGAACAAAACAAGACCACATGAAGCTGGAAAGAGATGCTCACGGTCCCCAGGCCACCGTCGCCTGCCTCCAGGACCCTGGTCCACTGGGTCCAGCTCCTGGGCTGCCTTTGCTCCAGAGCCACCTCTGAGTCTTGTTGACCCTCTGCCCTCTCCCCCAGCGTCCATCAGAGTATCTGGGACCCCCTAGGGCATCTCACGTCTCTTTGAGAAATAAGTGAATATTCAGTAGGAAGTGAACACCCTGAATTTTGAACATTTGCTAAAGGCTGTGTAGGCAAACACACTCATATCTATAAACTTGCGAAATCTCCTAAAAAGTGGGTAGCGGCTCCCCTCTCTCTGCGGTTCACGTGCTCCCAGGGGAAGAGCAGCTCCATAGTCATGCTCTCTTCCTGGAGTTTTCCTGGCAAACCCACAGGCTGCCATTGGTGGTGACATGGCCTGTGGCTTTCAGCCTTGCTCTGTGGTTTCCCTAACATGAAACCTTAAACCCAGCTCTTGAAAGAAGCTACGCGGGAAGTAATGATCCTCAAAAATGAATGCATTGCACCAGCAAAGAAGACATTTAATTAGCCACCATAATAGCGTCGTTTAGGCTTCTCTTTTTCTTTTCTTTCTTTTAAAAATAAGTTCAGTGACTAACAATTGTGGGCACCGCTGCCTTAGTTCCTTTAATGCAAAGCCTGGGACAGAGCTGGGGCGTGGAGGGAGGGGGCAGGGTGAGTCTATTCTCTACAATCTAATTTTACACATTGGCTCATCGGATTCCTTTCATGGTAATAATAGTAATAATTTTCTAAAACAGCCCCTCAAGCAGAGAGGGGAGGTTTGTCAAGGCACAGTGAAATAGTGTAGACCTACAGGAGTTTGGGCGCTGAGAAGTATCTGGGGGAGTTCCCTGGTGGTGCAGTGGTTAGGACGCATTGCTTTCACTGTAGTGACCCAGGTTCAGTCCCTGATCAGGGAACTAAGATCATGCAATAAGGGAAGGGCAGTCCCCCCNAAGGCACAGTGAAATAGTGTAGACCTACAGGAGTTTGGGCGCTGAGAAGTATCTGGGGGAGTTCCCTGGTGGTGCAGTGGTTAGGACGCATTGCTTTCACTGTAGTGACCCAGGTTCAGTCCCTGATCAGGGAACTAAGATCATGCAATAAGGGAAGGGCAGTCCCCCCCACCCCACCACACACACACACCATCTGGGGTGCCTACTGCCAAATCTCTTTGCATGTTTGATTAATAGTTTCCACTCTGTGTAGTGGGACTTCCAGAACCATGGTGGGAGGAGGCAAGGATGAGTCTGGCCAGTGGTGGTGGAGAATGTCTAACTCCGAGGGACTTAGAAGTGGCAAAAGGGAGATCTAGCCAAGAGCAGTGTCTTTTCCTTTTAGCCCAAGTGATTTAGGGTGGTTTGGGGAGGACACAGAAAGAAGTAATTCAGACCCTCGCCACTCCCAGAAGCTGCTATTTGGATCAACGCTCTCTCTTTCCACAGATCCCCTCGGACTGTGCTGTTGTGACTTGTTTTCCCTTCGAGGCCACCCTTTGAGATCCATCTGTGATAAAGCAGCCTTGCTGGTATGTGTGAACACCAGGTGATTAGCAACTGCAACCTTGGGTAACTTATCTAATCTAACTGGGACTCATATTCTTCCTCTGTTACAGGGGGCCAGGGAAGTCCTGACCTTAGATATTGTGTGGACTGTGCTGAGTTTAGCCCAGAGGGTACGTCCATGTAGCATGCAGTTTTTCTTTGAGAAACAATGGGGAAAGCTGGAGGCAGAAGTTCAGGACAGGAGACTAAAGTCCACCGTTTAGGGATGATCCCATTTGAGAGATGTCTGCATGAGCGGGGGTAGAGGAGAGCAAGGGATTTGGTTAGCATAGGAGAATGGGCAACATTTGTGGGGTTTGCCGTGCTGTGACCCCTGGTCCCCTTCAGGCCAGAAAGATTTATGGCCCCAGTTGGAGGAAGGTTGTGACAGCTCTTCAGCTGCCAGCTCTCAGCAACCAAGAGCCCCTTCACCCAAGGTGGCCCCTCTCCCTTGAGACCCCATATCCTAAGATTGACTGCCCTGGGGAACTGGAGAGCCAGCTCCTTACGCCAATTGGGGATGACTCTGAAGGGCCACCCAGCCTCTGGCTTCTGCTGAGTTGACCAAGGCCTGCACATGTGGCATAGTAAGAACCACATGTCTGGTCTCTGCCCTCCTTCCGCTGGGCTTCCCGTGTGGCACCTACCTACCAATGCAGGAGGCGTAAGAGATGTGGGTTCGATTCCTGGATTGGAAAGATCCCCTGGAGGCAGGCATGGCAACTCACTCCAGTCTTCTTGCCTGGAGAATCCCATGGACAGAGGAGCCTGGTATGACCATCCGTAGGGTCACACAGAATGGGACACAACTGAAGTGACTTAGCATGCACACACACACTACTTCCCTTGCCTCCTGGCACAAAGCTCCTGAAACCCCTGGAGTCCCTGAATGATGACTCTCTCCTGTACACTAATGAGATGCTTGGAGACTGGAGTTTCTGCAAAGAATCAGGAAGGGTGCTGGAGGGCCAGGAGAACCAAGCATCAGGGCAAAGGGTTGGAATTTTCAGCCATTTTCTTTGACCTTCAGGGAGAGAAAAGAGACCAGAAGTTGACTTAATCACAGTGGCCAATGATGTAACCATTCACGACTACATAATGAAGCCTCCATAAAAATCCTCCATGATGACATTTGGAGAGCTTCTGGGTTGATGAACACGTGGAGGTTCTGGGAAGATGGTGGATCTGGAGATGGTGGTGGAAGCTTTGTGTCCCATCCCCCATACTCAGCCCTGTGCGTCCANGGCCAATGATGTAACCATTCACGACTACATAATGAAGCCTCCATAAAAATCCTCCATGATGACATTTGGAGAGCTTCTGGGTTGATGAACACGTGGAGGTTCTGGGAAGATGGTGGATCTGGAGATGGTGGTGGAAGCTTTGTGTCCCATCCCCCATACTCAGCCCTGTGCGTCCAGTCCAGCTGGCCGCTCCTGAGTTGTTTTCTTTTATAACGAGTCAGTAAGCTGGTAAGTGGGGCTTCTCTGGTGGCTCAGACAGTAAAGAATCCATCTGCAATGCAGAGACCCAGGTTCGATTTCTGGATGGGAAAGATCCCCTGGAAAAGGGAATGGCTACCCTCTCCAGCATTCTTGCCTGGAGAATCCCATGGACAGAGGAGTGTGGCAGACTACAGTCCATGAGGTCGCAAAGAGTCGGACACAACTGAGGGACTAACACTTTCACACTTTAAGCTAATAAGGAAACTGTTGCTCACAGGCCTCCCTGGTAGCTCAGTTAGTAAAGAATCTGCCTGAAACACAGGAGCTCCGGGTTTGATCCCTGGGTCAGGAAGGAAATGGCAACCCACTCCAGTATTCTTGCCTAGAGAATCCCATGGACAGAGGAGTCTGGCGGGCTACATTCCATGGGGTCGCAAGACACGAATGAGAAACTAAAGCACCTCAACCACCACAAACTGCTGCCCTAAGTTCTGTGAACCATTTTAGCAAATGACTGGACCTGAGGAGGAGGTCCTGGGATACTTCAACTTACAGCTGGTTGGTTACAAGTGCAGGTGACAATCTGGACTTGCAATTGGCATCTGAAATGTTTGGGGATGGGCAATCTTGTAGGATGGAGCCCTCAGCCTTGGAGAGCCGGTGCTAGCTCCAGGTAGAGAGTGTCAGAATCAAATCAAATTGTAGGGACTCTAGCTTCTGCAGTAGGAGAATTTCTTGGTACCAAAATTTCACACATTTGGTGACCAGCGGTGAAGCAATGTGAATAGTGAAACAGAAGAAAACCAAGATTTTTCCTCAAAGTTTGGAAAGCACAGAGAGAAAATAAGAGCTTTCCCCCTTCAGCACCACAGGCTGCCCTTCCCCTTTGCCCGCTTCTACAAGAGTCCTCCCCCATGAACTTCGTTTGAAGATTGCAGGCAGGAGGAGAAGGGCATGCCAGAGGATGAGATGGTTAGATAGCATCACTGACTCAATGGACATGTGTTTGAGCAGGCTCTGGGAAGTAGTGATGGACAAGGAAGCCTGGCATGCTACAGTCCATGAGGTCGTAAAGATTCAGACATGACTGAGTGACTGAACTGAACTGAGATGTTGTAAGAGGTTGGCTCTTGTTGTCTCCTCTGAAGCTGTGGGCACGGGGTTGATGTGAAGGAAAAAAACAGTGCCTGATTCTCCACTGGCTCCTCTGTGGAAGCCTGGAATACGAACGTCAAGGTTCTTCAGTTGCATAAAAAAGGGGAGCTCTTTGTAAAAACATGTCTCCTCCTTCAGTAGCCCCTAGACCTTGACAGAGACGCTTAGCTGCCTGAGGTCAACCAAACCTTAGAGTAAAGTTGTCTGGATGAGCCTCAGGCTTCGCTGCTTCTGTCAATAAAACCTGAAGCCAACTGCCTTTTCCTCAATGACAGTGGAGACCAGAAGCAGAGTCTGCAAAGGTTATGTGAAATGAGCTCATCTCTGCCTGCTGCAGAGAGGCAAGGCTGAGAGAAACCATGTCTGCTTGATTAGGAAACAAAGACAGTACCTTTCAAAGACTCGAGAAGATGGAAGATGAGCTCCTGACTGTCTGGCCGTTGTTAGGGGTCTCTGTGTCGGTTTCTCCACCAATTCACCCCTCTTCTCTCCCGCGAAGTGCGTGTCATCAGCTCTAGGGTGGATACGCTAATGGTACGTAATGATACACCCCTCCTCCCCTATGACTGACTTCTCTTTTAACTGCTGGGTGCCTGTACAAACCAGCTGCTAAATATTTTGCATATCACTTCTGGTTATCCTTGTTTTATAGATAAGAAAACCAAGCCTCTAAAGCAACAGGCCAGAAGGATGGAAACTGACCTTGATTTGTGCATGGCCTCAAAGGCTATTTGTTGTCTACCATGCCCATTGCCTTTCTGCTGAATTAAATACTAACACTGAAATGCTTATATAGTATGAAAGCGAAAGTCGCTCTGTCCTATCTGACTCTTTGCAACCCCGTGAACTATAGCGTCCATGGAATTCTCCAGGCCAGAATACTGGAGGGTGTAGCCTTTCCCCTTTCCAGGAGATCTTCCCAACCCGGGGATCAAAAACCCAGGTCTCCTGCATTGCAGGTGGAGTCTTTACCAGCTGAGCCATCATGGAAGCATACATAGTATGTCATAGTTTAATAAAGGCTCTGCTTTTAAAACACATTAAGACACATTTCTTAGCATCGGTGACCACATTTCCAAGAAATAAAATTAGGACACTCTGATGCCTGGGTCACAGCCTGTCTCCATTAATTACGTTGGGTGTGTCTGGATGAGATTAGCATTTGAGCCAGGAGACTGAGAAGAGCAGACTGCCCTCCTCCACGTGGGCAGGCCGATCCAACCCTTATAAGGACAGCCTGAATAGAACCTAAAGGCTGAGAAGAAAAAATTCACTCTCTCTCTCTGTGACATTCTTTGAGCTGGTGGCAGGAGTCCCCAACCTCCTCGATCAAATGCCTGATGATCTGAGGTGGAGTTGTTGTAATAATAATCGAAATAAAATGCACAATAAATGCAACAATCTTGAATCATCCTGAAACCACCCATCCTCCCATCCCGGGCACCGTCCGTGGAAAAGCTGTCTTCCACAAAATGTGTTCCTGGTGCCAAAAAGGTTGGGGATGGCTGGCTGGGGGGACACGGTCAGTCTTTTCTTGCCTTCAGACTCAAACCTGAAACTGTAATTTACACTATTGGTTTTTCTGGCCTTTAGATTTGGACCGGANAAATGCACAATAAATGCAACAATCTTGAATCATCCTGAAACCACCCATCCTCCCATCCCGGGCACCGTCCGTGGAAAAGCTGTCTTCCACAAAATGTGTTCCTGGTGCCAAAAAGGTTGGGGATGGCTGGCTGGGGGGACACGGTCAGTCTTTTCTTGCCTTCAGACTCAAACCTGAAACTGTAATTTACACTATTGGTTTTTCTGGCCTTTAGATTTGGACCGGAACTACGCCATTGTTCTCCCAGGTCTTCAGCTTTCTGACTGCAGATTCAGGACTTCTAACTTCCGTGAATAAGAGGGCCAATTATTTATAATAAATTTCTTTATAAATATAGTATAATAATATTATATGCATAATATAATGGCATACATATATAAAGACATTTACAATTATATAACTTACAATTACATATAATATATACGTATGTAATTATATATTATTATAATATAAACTCTATTGGTTCTGTGTCTCTGAACAACCCATACTGATACAACCACCATTTAATAGCACGTGGTCTGGCAGAGATGAGTTGGAAACTGACAGAAGAATACAAGGTAAGGGGTACTTTTCTTGATCCGATACCAACCCACTGCCCCACAGCGTCATCTCTGCTCTCAGCCCTTACCTGCCNAACTTACAATTACATATAATATATACGTATGTAATTATATATTATTATAATATAAACTCTATTGGTTCTGTTTCTCTGAACAACCCATACTGATACAACCACCATTTAATAGCACGTGGTCTGGCAGAGATGAGTTGGAAACTGACAGAAGAATACAAGGTAAGGGGTACTTTTCTTGATCCGATACCAACCCACTGCCCCACAGCGTCATCTCTGCTCTCAGCCCTTACATGCCATGCCCTTACGGCCAGGCAGGCAGGCTTTTGCCTTTGCCCAGACTTCTACATGAGTGCATTTTTTTCTTGAAGGATGACATGTTTTGAAGCCAGTTCAAGAAGATACTTCTTCAAGGGAGGCTTTCCTGACATCCTCAAGAAATTTGTTTTTACTTCTTGTAATTGTGTCTCTTGGAGGAGGAGATCGCAGCCCACTCCAGTATTCTCACCTGGAAAATTTCATGGACAGAGGAGGCTGACGGGTTACACGCATGGGGTCAGAAGGAGTAGGACACGACTGGGTACATGCACAACTGTATCTCTGTCCTAACTTCTAAATAAAGGTATAAAAATTTACTTTTCTTTCCCCCTTTACACTGTGAATTTTAAAAAACGACATCTTCATCATTTTTAGTATCCTTGACATCTGGCACATAGCACACAAATTTAGAGGGTGTGGGCATGGCAACCCATGCCTGTATTCTTGCCTGGAGAGTCCCATGGACAGAGGAGCCTGGCGGGCTACGGTCCACATGGTCACAGAGTCGGACATGACTAAAGCAACTTAGCGCCCACGCACATGTGGTTGCTTATTTGCTTTTCCAAATGGAAGACCAAAATGGTAAAGTTCTTTGTGTTATCCATTTCCTTCACTGTACTCAAAACTTTTATATACTATGCGAATCAATATATTGTCGACTAGTCTAGAATCCTACCCAGTTCCTCTCCATGGAGCCGATAAAGCAGGGCAGAGTGAGGGTGAGAGAACAGGTTTGGGATGAGAAGTGACTGGATCTGAATCTGGCCTCTGGCCACTTGCTACTCTTAGGACTCTGAAGGACTTCACCTCCTTCAGCCCGCACCTCTTCGCTGGTAAAACGGGGATGATAAGGGTGCTTATCTCCTAGACTACTGTGCGCGGTGATGACGTAATGCACGCACGGCACCTATGCGCAGTGCTCGGCGTTCTGTGCCATCTGGTAGTGTTAGCAGAAACAGGAGAAGGAGAAAATTAATAGCTTCTCGGTTTTGAGCATGGCTTTTTCACACTTCTTCCCCAGAAAAAGAAAGTATTAGGATTGCCTTCCGATTTTCAGTTCTCTTAAAATACCAGAGTTTGAGAATTATGCTTAATGAGATTAGAAGTGTTAGCCGCTCAGTTTGTCTGACTCTTTGTGACCCCATGGACTGTAGCCCGCCAGGCTCCTTTTTCCATGGAATTCTCGTGCAAGAATACTGGAGTGGGTGGCCACCTTCCTGGCCCAGGGATTGAACCCAGGTCTCCTGCATTGCGGGTAGATTCTTTACCGTCTGAGACACCAGGGAAACCCATGGTTAATGAGTAAAATTTGTTGTTCTTATGTTTGGATTAATCATTAGAAGTGACCTTTCCAAGGGGGCACCAGCCACCTTCCATGTTGTGAAAGAGAGCTAAGCTGAGAGACATGGGTGCCAATATTTTTCCTTATCTCTGCAGCAGCTTGTTGCTAGGGAGAGTCGCTCTAAGAGGTTAATATCTTGATCTTTGGATAAAATGAAAACATAATTATAAGAAACAGGTTCGCATATGAAACCAGAGCTGAGGAGAGAACAAGGAAAGGAACTTTCAATAATAGAGAAAATTAGCAAAGTTGAGATACAAAAATTTAATGGCATCCTATGGGCTCTGAGCCAGGGGCCTAGGATAGAGTGGTGTTGACTGAAAAAATACGCCCAATGTAAAAATTGAGAGTAATGTCTTAGCCAGTCGAAATCTTAGGACTTAAACCAGGGAGGCAGCGTCTCAAGTCACCCTGAGAGAACTGCTCTGAGGAGGTGAGGGGAAGAGCCAGGTTAAATAGAAGTTTTGCAACAAAGGGCAAGTAGTCTAATCATCAAAAGTTTTTTGGTAAATTGAAGAAAACCGGATATCCCAAGTTACGGACTTTAGTGGTTTTCTATATATCAGTTCAGTTCAGTTGCTCAGTTGTGTCTGACTCTTTGTGACCCCATGAACAGCAGCATGCCAGGCCTCCCTGTCCATCACCAACTCCTGGAGTCCACCCAAACCCATGGCCACTGAGTAGGTGATGCCATCCAACCATCTCATCCTCTTTTGTCCCCTTCTCCTCCTGCCCTCAATCTTTCCCAGCATCAGGGTCTTTTCCAATGAGTCAGCTCTTCTCATGAGGTGGCCAAAGTATTGGAGTAGATAGCTGATAAGAACCTACAGTATACCACAAGAAACTCTACTCAATACTCTGTAATGGCCTATATGTGAAAATAATATAAAAAAGAATGAGACGTATATACATAAATATATATTTATATATACATATATATGCTGTGCTCAGTCAGTTCAGTCTTTCGACCCCATGGACTGTAGCCCACCAAACTCCTCTGTCCATGGAATTTTTCAGGCAAGAATACTGGAGTAGGTTGCCATTTCCTACTCCAGTGTGTGTGTGTATATGTATATATATGTAAAAACTGGCTGTACAGCTGAAACTAACACAACAGTGCAAATCAACTATACTTCAATAACCATTTTAAAAAGAAAAGAATCACAGACTTGAACTCCTAAGTTCCTGTTCTGTCTAAAAACAGCTGGACCTCTCAGTTGTTCAATGTCCCCTGGGCCATTGGAGGGGCGAATTTCCACATCAGTTGCAGAGGACATGGAAAACCCTTTCATCCTTGGCTTTAGTTCATGGAATCCACTCTCCAGACTGCAAATTTGCTTACTCCTTCCTTCCTCCTGCCCCCAAACACCAGGAAGTGACGACCTTCCCTTGGTGCAGGTGTTAGCAATACTGTGTTCCCGGTAAACAAACCCTGCCTAGGCTTCTCGGAGAAGGTCTTTAAGAAAGAACCTTAGATTTCTGCATTTAAAGAATGACTATTGAAATACAAGCTATCGATTTTGGAGGGCCAGTCCCAAGGAGCTTCAAACTTCCTTTTACTATTTCTTTGCCTTCTTCTCTCCCAGGGTGTGTGTTAGTCATTCTGATTCCGTCATGTCTGACTCTTTGGGACCCATGGACTGTACCTGCCAGGCTCCTCTGTCCTTGGGATTCTCCAGGCAAAAATACTGGAGTGGGTTACCATTTCCTTCTCCCAGGGATCTTTCCAACCCAGGGATCAAAGCTGGGTCTCCTGCATTGCCGGCAGATTTTTTACCATCTGAGCCACCAGGGAAGCCTCCACCTCAAAATGCTCACTTTTCCTAGAAAGTGAGGCTCTTTTCCATCAACTGCCTACAATTTATTTTCCTTCCTGATTTTCAAAAAGTAATTAGGTGTTGGGATGTCAGGGCTTCTTGACATCATTTGTTGAACTCTGTTGCAGGATGTTTATGGAGAATTTAGTTAACATCACTGTGGGCACTGCCAAGGAGTTTTCAGAAATGTTTTCTCTCCTAACGACACATCCTCCAGCTAAGAAGACGGGCAGAACCTTTCCTATTTTCACAAATATGAGACGCTGCCATTAGATGAGACTGAGGAGAAGAAAAACAAGTCCCGAAGGTCATTGCAAATGGCTGTGACCGGAAAGCACACAATTGCACTTAATGATGTTTAAGCGAAACACAGTCATAGAACATTTTAAAATATTCCTGATGCCTCATCTGAAAAGGGCAACTGCACTTACAAATTTAGCTTTTAAACCAGTGGAACCAAAGTATTCTTGGCAGAATAGATTAATTCTCCCCAAACTGGACATAGGCGATCCTTTTTAAGCTGGCTGCTTCCAAACAACTGTTGAAGCAGAGTCTGAGTTTGGGTTTCAGAGAGGCCGCTGAAAAGTCACATGAGCGTGTGAAGCAAGTGCTGTGTGCACTTAGTGTTTTTCTGGGAACAAATTTCAGACCTTGCACCTAATTTTTATAATGGACCTCGGCCCTAGACATTTTACACTAAATGATCTAATGCAGCATTGGAAAGAATTTTCTAGAATGAACTTGGCCTCTGCCTTTGGATGAGACCTGAGGAGGGAGGAGGGCAGAGGAAGAGCCTCACTTAAAGATCTGCTATGAAGGCTGAGCGCCGAAGAATTGATGCTTTTGAAGTTTGGTGTTGGAGAAGACTCTTGAGAGTCCCTTGGACTGCAAGGAGATCCAACCAGTCCATTCTGAAGGAGATCGGCCCTGGGATTTCTTTGGAAGGAATGATGCTAAAGCTGAAACTCCAGTGCTTTGGCCACCTCATGCGAAGCGTTGACTCATTGGAAAAGACTGATGCTGGGAGGGATTGGGGGCAGGAGGAGAAGGGGACGACAGAGGATGAAATGGCTGGATGGCATCACTGACTCGATGGGCGTGAGTCTGAGTGAACTCCGGGAGTTGGTGATGGACAGGGAGGCCTGGCGTGTGTGATTCATGGGGTTGCATAGAGTCGGACACGACTGAGCGACTGAACTGAATTAGCGGGATTCAGTCAATCAGCAAACATCCAGCCAGGAACTTGCTCAGTGAAAGGCAGGAGATGTGATCGCCTGTCTTTAAAGGAGCACAATCATAAATGCAATTGTTAACTTGAAATTGCCCACTCCTTTCACATCTCTGGCTGCAGAATTGAAGCCTAGAGCCTCCAAATCGCCAGGGGCGACTGCATGCTGTGTGGTTTGAAGTGTTCATTAGTTGATTTGTGTAAAGTGCTTTGAAGATGTGAAACACCAAAATGTTAGAAACTGTCATCAACCTCCTTAAACTTTCTTTGTCTCTCTTTTACCTAAGGGCAATAGACAGTACCCAAAATACAGACCATGCCCCGAAGTCTCATCATTAATCAGATGTCTACCTGAATAGGGGCGTGCCTTTTTTCCTGCAGAGAAGAGGACTTGCCTCCTGTAAGAGGCTAGTTTAGAACAGGTGCCTCCTCCGTTGAGCAGAGTGGCAGGTTTATGGGAAGATGCTTAAGACAAGTTAAAGCCTAGAGAGTTGGCAGTAAATTAAATAAGAGACTCTGCAGGCTGGATGTCCCAGTGCGTTCGGAAGCCAGCTACTCACAGTGTGATCCACACGGGCAACAGAAGGATCAGAATTTACAATCTAATTGGGGCAATTGTTAACAGATTAGGAAGTACACAGATAACTACAGTATAAATCAGGATGTGTTCAGAGCTACGTGAAAGACTCAAACAATAGAAAGGGGTTGCAAATTGGGAGTGTCACCCTTCTTGGATTGAATCAAGAAATTTTAAGAAGAGAGTGGTTTGGGAAGAGAAACATACTAGAAGCAACATCCATTGAGTCCTCTTCGTGTGTTCATGAACTAAATCCTTTCCACGTATCATCTCATTAAATGAATCTTTTTTTTTTTTAATGTTGACCATTTTTAAAGTCTTTATTGAATTTGTTACAATGTTGTTTCTGTTTTGTGTTTGGGTTTTTTGTCTTTGTTTTTGTTTATTTTTTAGCTGAGAGGCATAGGAATCTTTGTTCCTGGACCAGGGATTGAACTTCTATCTCCTAAAATGGAAGGTAAAGTTTTAACCACTAGACCACCACCAAGGAAGTCCCCATTGAATGGACCTTGACTGGCAGGCTGGATTGTGCCTGGTGATGATCAGGGTTGGAGGTGACATTGCTCAAGGAAGAAGCAAGGTAACACCCATAGCATCTCAGGCTCTTCTCTGCAGAAACTTGCTTCTGCCTTTCACCACCCTTTCCCTGAGTACTGATAGTGATTTTTCTGTATGCTTCTACTTATCCTACTAACCTGGGCCAAGACCATCAAAATTGTTAATTTAATGTTTACCTAGATTTCTTGATTATAACCGCCATGTGAGGTATCAGGGGAGCTCTCTAGAGGGTCCCTGTAAAATGGAATTGAAGAACTTTCTGTTTACAGGGCTGTTAGGGACTTGTCTCAAAGAGGCTTTTCCTAGCCTCACACTATATTTAATTTATTGGAATTTGCCAAGGTTAGATCCCAAACCAGGGAGAGGGCATGAATGGAACAATTGGCAGCATTTAAATGAGGGCTGTGGATTAGTAGAGAGGATTGGATTAATGTCGATGTCCTAATTTAATTATTTGTATTGAATATTATGGCTACATAGACTGATATTTGGCAAAGCCGAATGTAAAGCATAAGACAATTCCTATTATTCTTTTGGCAACTTTTTTTTTACAAGTCAAATTATTTCAAAGTGAAGAGTTAAAAATAAAAAATGAGAATATTGAGATGGATTCAAAGTGACTAGGGTGGAAGCTTGCTGGAGGTGGGAGGGAAAATTGAGACAAAACCCCAGGCTTTGAAGCTTCTGGAACACTTGTTGAAAGCACTGTCCCCAGCCCCAGAAACTTCAGGAAAGGAGCCTGAGGGTCCTTTTTTTTTTTTTTTTTTTTTTGAAATTGAACAACAATCCACTTACTTTTAAAAAATTAATTAATTTGTTTTAATTGGAGGCTAATTACTTTACAATATTGTAGCAGTTTTGCCATACATTGACATGAATCTGCCATGGGTATACATGTGTTCCCCATCCTGAACCCCCCTCCTTCCTCGTTCCCCATCCTCAGGGTCATCCCAGTGCACCAGCCCTGAGCACCCCCACGCATCGAACCTGGACTGGTGATCTGTTTCACATATGATGATATACATGTTTCAATGCTATTCTCTCAAATCATCCCACCCTCGCCTTCTCCCACAGAGTGCAAAAGACTGTTCTTTACATCTGTGTTTCTTTTGCTGTCTCACATATAGGGTCATCATTACCATCTTTCTAAATTCCATATATATGCATTAGTATACTGTATTGGTGTTTTTCTTACTGGCTTACTTCACTCTGTATAATAGGCTCCAGTTTCGTGCACCTCATTAGAATGGATTCAAGTGTATTCTTTTTAATGGCTGAGTACTACTCCATTGTGTATATGTACCACAGCTTTCTTATCCATTCATCTGCTGATGGACATCTAGGTTGCTTCCATGTCCTGGCTATTATAAACAGGGCTGCGATGAACACTGGGGTACATATGTCTCTCAATTCTGGTTTCCTCGGTGTGTATGCCCAGCAGTGGGATTGCTAGGTTGTATGGCAGTTCTATTTCCAGTTTTTTAAGGAATCTCCACACTGTTCTCCATAGTGGCTGTACTAGTTTGCATTCCCACCAACAGTGTAAGAGGGTTCCCTTTTCTCTGTACCCTCTCTGGCATTTATTGTTTGGAGACTTTTTGATAGCAGCCATTCTGACCGGCATGACATGGTACCTCATTGTGGTTCTGATCTGCACTTCTGAGGGTTCGTATTTGGAGAGACTCCTCCACTTGGTCCTTCTGAAAAGGGGAGTTTGAGAAACAGCATTATCTCATTTGTTTCTCTAGTTCCCCTGCAAGTGATAAGCGGTTCCCCAGTTGTCAGGAGGGCAGGAGGGGCAAACTGAGGTTCAAGGAAGTTATGTTGCCGGGTATCACAGGCCTGATACACGATAAAGCTGAGGTTCAGTTTCTCCCTCTTTCGAAGTTTCTGGTGAAGCTTTTCTTGGAACTCTCATCTAACCTCACTGGATTTGTACACTCACCTTTTCTGAGACTCCTGGCAGGCCTTCCATCCCTGCCCCCCCGCTGACCCTGATTTTGTTCTTCTGCATCTTTCCAGCGCCCAACTCGCTCCTAACACATACCTGGGCTGCCCTTTTTAACCCCATTGACCTCTGCTTACCATCAAGGGTTTTTTTCTTTTTTCTTTTTAATCTCATTGGTCATTCTGTATGTGTGTCCCACCTACTGGATACAAACTATTTTTGTTTGGGAAAACTTTTGGGTTTGTAGGCTTTAAATTTTGAGTAATGTTTCTGTTGCTTTGCAGTTAATTTGATGTACAGAGACACACACAAATAGGCAGAACTAAACCATTGCACTTAGTGTCAGGTATTAATGCAAAGGTTTGGAATATAATTTTAAGTGATTTGGGGAATGAAATCATGCCATTTGCAGCAACACAGAGGGACCTAGAAATGAACATACTAAGGGAAATAAGTCAGAGCAGGACAAATATATGATATCACTTATATGCTCAACCTAAGAAAATGATACGAATGAATTTATTTACAGAACAGAAATAGATTCATAGACACAGAAAACAATCCTATGGTTACCAAAGGGGAAGAGGAAAGAGAAATAAATTAGGAGTTTGGTATTAAGGTATATATAATATATGAAATATTAGTATATATAAAATAGATAATCAACCAAGATCTATGCTCAATATCTTATAATAAGCTATAATCTATAATGGTAAAGAATCTAAAAAGAATATATCAGTTCAGTCCAGCCCCTCAGTCATGTCCGACTCTTTGCAACACCATGAACCGTAGCACGCCAGGCCTCCCTGTCCATCACCAACTGCCAGAATCTACCCAAACCCATGTCCGTTGAGTCCGAGATGCCATCCAACCATTTCATCCTCTGTCATCCCCTTCTCCTCCTGCCCTCAATCTTTCCCAGCATCAGGGTCTTTTCCAGTGAGTCAGCTCTTTACATCAGGTGGCCAAACGATTGGAGTTTCACCTTCAACATCAGTCCTTCCAATGAACACCCAGGATGTATGAATATATATACACATCTGAAATTGACACAGTGTTATAAATGAACTATATTTCATTTAAATTTTAAAAAGAATTTAAAAAGAAGCTGGGGTAGGGGCGGGCCTCTCTCCACAATGATTCTCACCTCTAAGTACTTCTGGCTGTTGTCTCTCTCCTTTTATAGAAGCGTCAGGATTGATCTCCCGGGAAGCTGGGCAGTAGGCCAGGGCTGTGCTGCTGCGGTATTGAGATGTTGATCGCTGGGATGGGCCTTTACACTCCCAGGCACTGCTTTGTCTCACCCACACTCGATCACAGGAAGGGGAGAGGAAAGAGGAGCTGTGAGACTCAACTGATGGGTGCAGGAAGAGGAAGAACCCATTTCATCCCTTAAAGGGTGTTTCATAATAAACTAGCATTGTGTTCTGCCTGAAAGAGCCATGTTATCCTTTCCACGATAGTTTAGAAGATATACACTGGCATCATTTTCCAGTCTTATATTCCAAGATTAAAATGATGGAAGACATGGGGTTTAGAGACAGGCAGGCCTGAGTTTAGGTCTCAGCTCCATCACTCAGCAGCTACGGAGCGGGATCGAGTCACTTCCCTCCTTCTGACTCGGTTTCCTCACTGGAAAAGCAGGGCCCACGGCACTGGATGGGATCTACTAGGTCCCAGGCCTCTGTGGGTGATCGGCAGGAAGGCTCCCTCCACAGCCCGCAGTCCTTGCTTGCCTCCCTTTCAGCATCTAAGCCAAGCACCCAACATTCTCCTGGTGGTCTCTGGCTAATTTGGAGACCTCAGTTCCATGTGTTCTCAGCTGCCAGGAGACCCTCCCACTCCCTCTCCCATCGCATCAAAATGCACCAGTCTCCCATCCCCTTCCCTGGGGACACAGCCCTCTGCTCATCCCTCACTCCAAGAAGAGTCACATGCTAGAGTATTCATGGTTAATGATGACTTCATGGGTTATCTGTGGTTACAAGACTCGTCCAATGTCATGCAGTTGGGTAGCAGTAAAGGGAAAGCTGGAACTCAGGGCTCCTCATTTCTAAAGCCAGGGTGGGCAGTTGTATTCCCTCCTTCCCATTCCTTGTTGGGCTCTGGGATTCTGTCCTGCAGCCCTTGTGTTTCGTTTGGGGTCCCTGCAGGGCTGGGACCCCCTTTGACACTTTGCTATTGTGAACATGCTCTAGATTCGAGTTTCAGCTCAGAGAGACTTCTGGGATTGACACTGGAGGGCCTTGGGAGATTTTTCATTTGTGTTTTGCTTTTTATTTTTCCTTTTCCCTAAGCCAGCAGAATGGTTTGAAAGGGACAGCATGTCAGCAGTAGCCTGGACCTCATACCTTTAGTTTGCTCTTAGCAATGCTTTGAGAAATTGGAAAGCATGCCAATTCCTGCACTGCAATGCAACATATTGTGATAGATGCTTCTTCCGAGACCCCATATGCTTCATATTGCCGTGGAAAAAGCACTGGCATAGCAAGATTTTTTTCTATAAATTTCCCCAGAGATTGAATTGGATTTCTGTTGGTTGCTTTTACAGCAACATTGTCTCAGCAACAGAGAGAGGGGGTAGGGAGAGAGATTGCGCAATTAACAAAGGGTGTGGATTTGAATGCATACATGCTTAAAACGGCAGCTTGGAGGCCACAGCCCCAGAATGTTCCTGGTTCTCATTGCATGAGCTACTATTCAAAGAGATTAGCACAAGAATGATGGAGAAACTGTGAATTTAGGAGAAAGAAGCCACAAGGCTTGACTTGGTCACTCACCAGCTCTCCATCTGAAATAAGTGTATCAATTAAGTTTTGCTCAGAGGATTTCAAGATTCAAGCACATTGTTTTTTATTTCTCACCACCCAGTCTGGGCTGGGTCTGATAGGGTTGGATGGTCCAAGGTGACCTCAGTAATATCAGCTAGGGTGATGGGGTGATGTGTGTCTCACCTTCCAACAGTTTACCCCAGCTCATCCCCATGGTGGCGGTTCTGGTCTAGGCAACATGACTTTCTAAACCTCCACTTTTTGTTGTATTTGCCGACTCCTGACTTGGTAAAGCAAGTCACATAACTAAGCCCACACCCAAAGAGTGGAGAAATAGACTCCTGTCTTGATGATAAGTGTCTCAAGGTCACATTGCAAGTGAGGAGACATAGACAGTCTACTTCAGCAAGTGAATTAGACTCTGAGAGCCCGAATGTCCTCGAAGTAAGCGTGGGGCCCACTGTATACCTAACAGTTCACATTTACCAGGTCAAACATGAACTCTTGAGCCAGGGTGCTTTTTCTCCACCCCTCTAAGGGCCACTGCCGTTCACCGATTAGCTAAAAGCAGAAAGCTGAGAGCCGCCTTTTCTTCTTCCTTTTCCATATCCCTGCTGTCTCTCATATCTGATCCATCTGCAAGAAAAATCTGTGGACTTGCAAAATGATCTTGAACCTGACTGCTTCTCTCTGTTTCTGCCCTCCCTCCATTAGCAAGGAGCCTCTTTCCTTTCTTTGTAACAATTTTCCTGCATGTATTCATGGGGTTCCTTCTGATCTTGGCTCACACTCACATTCTGAGTGAGGTCCTCCTTGACCGCTAGATGCTATTGTCAAGCCCACTCTTCATATTCCACATCCTCTCTGGCCTTATTTTTCTCTTGTATACTTATCATTGCATCGTTTATTTTTCAATCGTCTGTCTGCCCCACCGTGGGTAGGGAGATATCTGGTTGTTTTGTTCACCACTGAATCCCCTGTGCATGTAACAGCAAAGGGAACGTGATTAGCTGAATTAATAAGGAAGGAAGATTTTAAGGAGGGTACTTAATGCCACTGTCTAGATCAGTGTTGACAAGTAGGCTCACCTTGAAATATCATAGCCTGTTTTCTTCAGCAAAGACCCTGAGGCATCTGATCAGTCCTGGAGAGTCAGAGAAACTCACCAGAGCAGCTAAGATCGAAGACCTTGGTAAGTAGAATGCATTTAGTCATGTCCAGCTCTTTGCAATCCCTTGGACTGTACAGTCCATGGAATTCTCAGGGCCAGAATACTGGAGAGGGTAACCGTTCCCTTCTCCAGGGGACCTTCCCAAACCAGTGATTGAACCCAGGTCCCCCACTTTACAGGCGGATTCTTTACCAGTTGAGCTACCAAGGAAGCCTAAGAATACTGGAATTGGTAGCCTATCCCTTCTCCAGCTAATCCTCCAGACCCAGTAATTGAACTGGGGTCTCCTGAATTGTAGGCAGATTCTTTACCAGCTGAGCTACCAGGAAAGTCCCCAAGACCTAAATAGAAGTCACCATAAAAATCAAGGTAGTTGATAAACAGAGTGAAGTGAATGTATAAGTGCCCCGCTGGATATGGATCAATCCGCCATGTGTGTTCATTCTTTTTCAGAATAAAATGAACTTTACTCATTTTTAATATACTAACTAGCACCGAGGCCCTTCCTAAGTCCCCAAGTGAAACAGGCAGGGACTCTAATTGTCACTAACATGTGGAGAGGAGTCCTAATGGGGAGATCCAGGGCCCTGTAGCATGCAGAACTTACTCTTTCTTCATGTGTTTTAACCATATTTTGAACATTGAGGGATTCTTGTACCTTGTTATATCAAGAAATTATAACTAAACTAACCTTCACAAAATGGACGAGCCACTTGGAAAAACTCCTGTAAAGAAACCAACTTGTATTAAGGATAATATTATCCAAGCCAGCCTAAAGGAAGAGCCAGGAGGCAGTGATGATACCTCATCTCCTCCGAATCCCATGGATAGAGGAGCCTGTTGGGCTGCAGTTCATAGGGTCACAAAGAGTTGGACGCGACTGAGCGACTGAGCGACTTCACTTTCAAAACAAGGACAATCTAAGCAGATCAGATAAGAAACTTGGGATGAGGGAAGACACAATTGCAGTGTTGAGACAATCTGAGAAATCACTTTTCATCAATTCTCGCTAATAATTCTGAACAGATTATGCTTAAGCTATTAGCAAATCAGTGATATGAAACATGTTGAAGAAGATATGAAGTATTTTTCATTGAAACTGTAACCTTATTTTAGCTTCTTTTGTATTGAGGTTTTACTTACAGACAATAAATGCACAAATCTTAAGGATTTGGTTCAATTAATTTTGAGTAATTTTTATAATTGTATAATAAACACCCCAAATAAAATATGGGATCTTTTGATCAACCCAGAAAATTTCCTTACGCTCCACTTTGAGTCATTCACTTTGTGGCTTCTGTCACCACAAATTTTGTCTTCTTGTACTTGTAGTCATGTGTGTGTAGCTTTTTTTCTGTTTTTGCTTGATATATTGTCTATAAAGTTCATCTGTGTTATTTCTATCAGTAGTCTGTTCTTTTTAATTAATAAATTGTATTGTATTATATACATTTACCAGAAATTTAAAATCCATTCTCCTACTGATGGGTTTTGGGGTTTGCTCAAATTTCTAGCAATTATAAATAAAATTGCTAGGAATATTCATGCACAAGTTTCAGTGTGCATTTATTTTAATTTATTTTGTGTAAATTCCCAGGAGAGCTATTGCTGGATCAGTGGAGAGGTGAGTTTTTACTTTGTAAATGGTGGTAGCATTGGCATTGCCATTAGAAATGTTAACATTGTATTTACTCTTCATCCTCAACAGCATTTCATGTTACCATCTATCTAATTTTGGCTTTTCTTGTGTGGTGGTATGTCATTATAGATTTATTTTCATTTAGGTGCTTCACAGTGTTGGTGAAGCATGTTTTCAAATATGGGTCATTCCTGTATCGTTTTTTAGTTTAGTTTAGGTATCGTTTATTCATATCTTTTGCCTATTTTAAAACTATTTTTTAATCATTGAGTTTATACATATAGTCTGAAAGAACTCCTTTATCAGATATTCATATGCAAATATTTTTTCCTCGTCTCTGTCTTGACTGTTATCTTAATGCTATCTTCTGGTGAATTTGTTGTTCAGTCACTCAGTCATGTCTGACTCTTTGCAACCCCATGGACTGTAGCATGCCAGGCTTCCCTGTTCTTCAGCATCTCCTGAAGCTTGCTCAAACTCATGTTCATTGAGTCAGTGATGCCTTCCAACCATCTCATCCACCTTTCCTCCTGCCTTCAACCTTTCCCAGCATCAGGGTCTTTTCTAATGACTTGGCTCTTTGAATCAGGTGGCCAAAGTATTGGAACTTCAGCATCAGTCCGTCAAATAAATATTCAGGACTGATTTCCTTTAGGATTGACTGGTTTGGTCTCTTTGCAGTTGAGGAGATTCTCAAAAGTTTTCTCCAACACCAAGTTCAAAAGCATTAATTCTGTGGCACTCACATTCTTTATGGCCCAACTCTCACATCCATACATGACCACTGGTACAACTATAGCTTTGACTAGTTGGCAAAGTAATGTCTCTGCTTTTTAATATGCTGTCTAAGTTTGTCATAGCTTTTCTTCCAAAGAGCAAGTGTCTTAATTTCATGGCTACAGTCACCATCACACAGTGATTTTGGAGCCCAAGAAAAAAAAGTCTATCACTGTTTCCATCATTTCCCCATCTATTTGCCATGAAGTGATGAGACTGGATGCCATGCTCTTTGTTTTTCAAATGTTGAGTTTTAAGCCAGCTTTTTCACTCTCCTCTTTCACCTTCATCAAGCGACTCTTCAGTTCTTCACTTTCTGCCATAAGGGTGGTGTCATCTGTGTATCTGAGGTTACTGATATTTCTCCCGGCAATCTGGATTCCAGCTTGTGCTTCATCCAGCCCAGCATTTCTCATGATGTACTCTGCAATAAGTTAAATAAACAGAGTGACAATATACAGCCTTGACGCACTTCTTTTCCAATTTGGAACCAGTTCCATATCTAGTCCTAACTGTTGCTTCTTGACCTGCTTATAGGTTTCTCAGGAGCCAGTTGAGATGGTTTGGTATTCCCATTTCTTGAAGAATTTTCCAGTTTGTTGTGATCCACACAAAAGTTTTGCCATAGTCAATGAAGCAGAAGTAGATGTTTTTCTGGAACTCTCTTGCCTTTCCTGTGATCCAGCGGATGATGGCATTTGATCTCTGGTCCCTCTGCCTTTTCTAAATCCAGCTTGAACATCTGGAAGTTCTTGGTTCACATACTGGTGGACAGAAGAGTTTAATTTGATGAAGTACAACTTACCATTTCTTTCGTGTGATTCATGATATCAAGTCCCCTCAAGGAAATATTTTCTTACCTAAAGGCTGTGAGCAGTTTCTTTTGTGTTTTCTTGTAGAAGACTTACCTTTCTGACATTTATGTTTAGAAATACAATCTTTCTCAAATTAATGTTGTGTATACTAGTATGAGGGTCTTCCCTGGTAGCTCAGCTAGTAAAGAATCTACCTGCAGCGCAGGAGACCCTGGTTTGATTTCTGGGTTGGGAAGATCCCCTGGAGAAAGGATAGACTACCCACTCCAGTATTCTTGCCTGGAGAATTCCATGGACAGAGGAGCCTGGCAGGCTACAGTCCATGGGGTCGCAAAGAGTTGGACTTGACTGAGTGACTAAGCACAGCCCAGCACAGCACACAGGTATAAAGTACGAATGTAAGTATTTCTTTTTCTATATAGATATCTAGTCATTCCAGCGCCATTTGTTGAATAAACTTATCTTTCTCTGTTGAATTGCTTTACACCTTTGGAGAAGCTAAATGACCACATGAAAGGATCAATTTCTGAATTTCATTCTGGTCCATTGATGGATTTGTCTCAGTCAGTTCAGTTCAGTCGCTCAGTCGTGTCCGACTCTTTGTGACCCCATGAATTGCAGCACACCAGGCCT
>SJYA01006153.1:0-22445 GCA_006410615.1 Neotragus moschatus | reverse complement strand
ATTTGGAACCAGTCTGTTGTTCCATGTCCAGTTCTAACTGTTGCTTCCTGACCTGCATATAGGTTTCATTATCCTCAGTCTTAACCTAGAAAGTTTAAAAAAAATTCTAGCAGCCAACTGGCACCCCCATCACCTTCCCTTTCTACCAATTGCCTCAGTCTAATCTTCCCTAGTGGCTCATGTGGTAAAGAGTCTGCCTGAGATGCAGGAGACCTGGTTCGATTCCCGAGTTGGGAAGATACCCTGGAAAAGGGAATGGCAACCCACCCAAGTATTCTATCCTGGGAAATCCCATGGACAGAGGAGTCTGGAGGACCCCAATACATGGAGTCACAAAGAGTTGACATGAATCAGCAACTAACACACTCACCAGAGTGACAATAAGGGTAATAATCTTTCATTAAGATAGTGATGAATGCTTAGAATATCATGTGGATGAGAGCAGTGAGAAGTGTTAGGACCCTGGGATCACATCTTCTCTATCTCAGTTACTTTATCTATAAAATGTATGATTAACAAGTTGAGAGGATTAGCTGACCTTTCATTTCCCTTCCTGTGTGAATTTCAATGACTCCATCCTACTCCTTTCCCCTACAACTTTCCACAGCCAACTATTGCCTGGAGGATGTGAGCAAACACATTTGCTGACAATTCATGACTGTCTCAGTGGGGCCCAGGTCTGTTGCATATCCCTGGGGCCTCTTCTATGTGAAGCCTCCTGGACAGCCAGGTCTACTGGTCTACTGGCCTTTCCCCATGCTCCTTTCTCTCTTTGTTTGCTCATAAGTTCTTTCCATTTGCAGTGCCATAATCATGCCTGTGGACAGTGACTGCAGCCATGAAATTAAAAGATGCTTGCTCCTTGGAAGAAAGGCTATGAGAAAACTAGACAGCATATTAAAAAGTAGTGATATCACTTTGTCAACAAAGGCCCATATAGTCAAAGCTATGGTTTTTCCAATAGTCATGTATGCATGTGAAATTTGGACCATAAAGAAGGCTGAGCACTGAGGAATTGATGCTTTTGAATTGTGGTCCTAGAAAAGATTCTCGAGCGCCCCTTGAACTGCAAGGAGATCAAACCAGTCCNGTGATATCACTTTGTCAACAAAGGCCCATATAGTCAAAGCTATGGTTTTTCCAATAGTCATGTATGCATGTGAAATTTGGACCATAAAGAAGGCTGAGCACTGAGGAATTGATGCTTTTGAATTGTGGTCCTAGAAAAGATTCTCGAGCGCCCCTTGAACTGCAAGGAGATCAAACCAGTCCATTCTAAAGGAAATCAGTCCTGAATATTCATTGGAAGGACAGATGCTGAAGCTGAAGCTCCAATACTTTGGCCACCTAATGTGAAGAGCTGGCTCCCTGGAAAAGACCTTGAGGTTGGGAAAGGTTGAGGATAGGAGGAGACAAAGAATGAGATGATTAGATGGCATCACCACTCCATGGACATGAATTTGAACAAGCTCTGGGAGATAGTGAAGGACAGGTAAGTCTGGCATGCTGCAGTCCATCGGGTCACAAAGAGTTGGACATGACTTGCTGACTGAACAACAATAATCATGCCTGAAACTTATCTGACTTTTCAGGGCTATGTCCTCTAGGAAGTATTCTTTTTATTCAGTTGACAGAACTGTGCTTTCTGTGAAATTCCATCTAACAGAGACTGAATCTTTCATTTGGTATACATATGAACACACAAACATATACATATGTGTGTGTATATATATGCATATATTATATCCATATCTCTCTATATTTTTGTGATAAACTTTATACCCACACCATTTTTATATCTAGAATGTATGACAAGAAAAACAGTGTGAGAACGGGTATTCACCATCTCTTCCTTGCTTAGAAGAATTGCTGAAAGTGTTTTGCGTTTTCCAGGTCAGCACAAAAAGTTTTGCTGTACAGAATATGAGTGGTGGGAGAGGGAAAAGATCTTTTCTGTATTATTTTTGAAAGTTACACACAGAAGAGAGTATGGGTGATCAAGAAGATTGGAAGTCTTATTTCCCCACTATCAAGTGTAAGCTCCTTAACATCAGGAATTGTGCTCGACTCATTCTCCAATTTATCCTTGTCTTTGACATGCTTGACACATATGCTTGTTGAAAGAATGAATGATGGGTAGGCTTGGATGGTGGTAGCAGGAAGAGGTTCTGGAAATATGGACAGAGGTGGGATATACTACTGTGCACACGTGAAAATCGCTCAGTCGTGTCTGACTCTTTACGACCACATGGACTGTAGCCTGCCAGGCTCCTCTGTCCATGGGATTCTCCAGGCAGGAATACTGGAGTGGATTCTCATTCCCTTCTCCAGGAGATGTTCCAGACCCAGGGACTGAACCTGGGTCTGTGCATGGAAGCTTTGTAAAAAGATGTGAAAATAAGATTTTAGGTTTTGCTGTGAGTTGTAAACAAAATCCTTCTTTTTCTTTTTTTTTTAGTAGTAAAGATTAAAAAGTTCTAGACAAAATCTCTTAAAGTAGACCTGATGGTTCAGTGAATGCGGGTCTCACTCTTGTAACCCCTTGCATATATTAAGTTTGGTTCTGTTTGTTGGATAAATGGGTCATCTTCCATTCTTTCCTGGGGTAGAGTGTGCTACATAGAACATGGTTTATTTTGCATGAGGTGTCAGCTTCCATGTGGCCACAGATGGATTTATCAGTAGCCTTGTTTTTGTAGTTGATTAAAAGGAGGTTAAAAGGGGAGTTTCTATGAAAGTGTGTGTCATAGTTGTGAGTGATGAAAACCCAACTTAAACTATTAATAGCTGAGGCCAAAAGGAAAACTTGTTATGTGGTTGTTGAAATGTCTTATGGTACCAAAGGTAAGAATTGGGCAGGTCTCAGGAGTGACCCTCAGAGATTATCTTTTCCCTTTCCACCTGGATTTGCACTTTCTTCCCACCCCCCCCCCCCGCCCCCCGGACTGGATCTTCTTCTCTTGGCTTCTTTGATGCACAGTGTGGGGAATGGGAGAGAGTAGTCCATCTTTCTCTGTTTTAAATTTTCCAGGGAACACTCCAATTGGCCTGAAAGTTGACCACTGAAGGGCATCATCATAGCTCCTTCTCTAGCAACCACAAAGATGGGTGGGGGAAGGGAAGAGAGNCTTTCTTCCCCCCCCCCCCCCCCCGCCCCCCGGACTGGATCTTCTTCTCTTGGCTTCTTTGATGCACAGTGTGGGGAATGGGAGAGAGTAGTCCATCTTTCTCTGTTTTAAATTTTCCAGGGAACACTCCAATTGGCCTGAAAGTTGACCACTGAAGGGCATCATCATAGCTCCTTCTCTAGCAACCACAAAGATGGGTGGGGGAAGGGAAGAGAGTCCCCAGAAAGGAGGTGCAGGTCCCCCTAGGAGGCGGGGTATGTGAGATGAGTGGACAGAACAGAAGGGGCTCCCTTCTGCTCCTGCAGCAGAAACATCTTACCATGTAGGCTCAGCCGTAGGAAGTTGGTGGGGTCTTCTAGAGGAATGAGTTAATTCCCAGGTGCTGTGGCTCAGTGGCTATTGTGGATGCTTCCAGTCACTGGTTCTGTTGTGTCCAGGGACTGATATTTTGTTGAAATAAGTGAGTCCCACAAGGTTCAGCCCACACCTTGTGGGGGACCCCAGGAAGCAAGAGAATCTCACTCAATAAAAACTTCAGTTCAAAAAAAAAAAAAAAATTCAGTTCAGTTCAATCCAGTCACTCAGTCGTGTCCGTCTCTTTGCGACCCCATGGACTGTAGCCTACCATACTCCTCCATCCATGGGATTTTCCAGGCAAGAGTACTGGAGTGGGGTGCCATTTCCTTCTCCAGAGGGTCTTCCTGACCCAGGGATCAAACCCGGGTCTCCCGCATTGTAGGCAGACATTGTGGCTTTACTGTCTGAGCCACCAGGGAAGTAAGAAGGTGCATAACAGTGAAGGTATTTCAGTCAAGGAATCAGAACATAAGAGGTCAAAAAATACTGTGTATAATGAAGTAAGTATTTATTTATTTAACATTTTTATTTTTACTTTTACTTTACAATACTGTATTGGTTTTGCCATACATTGACATGAATCTGCCACGGGTGTACATGAGTTCCCAATCCAAACCCCCTTCCCACCTCCCACCCCATATCCTCTCTCTGGCTTATCCCCATGCACCAGCCCCAAGCATCCTGTATCCTGTATCGAACATAGACTGGCGATCCATTTCTTACATGATAGTATACATGTTTCAGTGCCATTCTCCCAAATCATCCCACCCTCTCCCTCTCCCTCAGAGTCCAAAAGTCCGTTCTATACCTCTGTGTCTCTTTTGCTGTCTCGCATACAGGGTTATCATTACCATCTTTATAAATTCCATATATCTGTGTTAGTATACTGTATTGGTGTTTTTCTTTCTGGCTTATGAAGTAAGTATTTAAATGTGAACGATGGCCAGATGTACACACAAAGGACTACTCTATAGCTGAAGGACAAATGTTATCTTTTGTCCCTTATTATTTGTTCATGCATCCATTTGTTTTGCAAAGTCTTGCCGGGTACCAGCTATGGTAGGTGATGGAGGCCCAGTGGTTAACAAGACAATTGTAGGTTCTGCCGTCCAGGAGCTCATAGTTCAGTGAGGAGCAGAGATGCTGAGACAGTGCCAGGTGTGATGCTCACTGTGGACGAGAAAGCAGAGGGAGCATGACAGCCTCTAATGTGATCAGATGGAGGGCTTCTGGCCAGACGTCTTGGGGAAAATGGCCTTTAAACTGAAGGTTGCATTTGGGGTTTGGAGGCATCAGATAAAGTAGAGGAAGATTCCAGAAAGTGGGGATGGTGTGTTCCAGCCTCAGAGGATGCTTAAAGGCCCTCCGAGAGTTGAAAGAATTTCAGTCGGTGGCTGTGGGTGGGGGAGGAGGGAAAGAGGATGTGTGTAGCCAAGTCTGGGTCTGATGATTTGGGCTTTATCCCAAAGACACCCTGAAAGTATCAAAGAAAACTGTATTATGTGAGTACTGTGAATGCTGGGATATAATTCTCTGTAGCCGCTTTAATAAACTGCCACACACTGGGTGGCTTTAATCAACACAGTTCTAATTTTTTGTTTTTGTTTTAGGCTGCTCCATGAGTCATGTGGGATTTTAGTTCCCCAACCAGGGATTGAACCCATGACCCCTGCACTGGGAGCATAGAATGTTAACTGCTGAACTACCAGGGAAGTCCCTCAAGACAGTTTTAGATGTCTGACTGGGTCTCACTGGACTGAAATCAAAGTGTTGATGAGGTGTGTTCCTTCCAGAAGCTCTAGGGGAGAATAATTCTTGTCTTTTTCAGTTTTTAGAGGCTGCCTGCATTCCTTGGTGGCTCAGATGGTAAAGAATCCACCTGCAATGCAGGAGACATGGGTTTGATCCCTGGTGGGCAAGATTTCCCTGAAGAAGGGAATGGCTACCTACTCCAGTATTCTTGCCCAAATTCCATGGACAGAAGAGTCTGGCAAGCTACAGTCCATGGGGTTGCAAAGAGTCAGACAGGACTGAGCAGCTTTCATTTCTCACTGCATTCCTTAGCTTGTGTGTCCCTCTCACCAGAATGTGAACATTTTTGGGGGTCATGATTCTTCCCACCACAGACATAAAGCCTGGAGGTGACATGATCTGATCAGTCTACACTCCATGGGAATAGATACCACGGCTCTTTTGCTCACCACCATATACCCTCTGCTTGATCAGCACCATGCCTGGCACATAAATACTTCTCAGATTATTTGCTGAATCAATGGGGAAAAAGATATTTAATAACTTCAAGCTGCAGAGAGAAGAACAGATTGAACTTGCACAATAGTGGATTCAGAGAGGCCAGTTATAGAGTTATTATTGAAAGAGGTTCAGAGTTGCCTGGATAAGGTGGTATCAGCAAATGAACTTGAGAGGCATTTAGAAGACAATCAACAAGACCTGGAGGTTGATCACGTGTGAGGCTGGGTGATGCTCAGATGTTTAGTTTGGGCATAAAGGAAGGTGCTAGTGCCTCTAACCCACACAGGGAGCCTGGAGGACCAGCAGATTCAGATAAGCTGATAAGCACAGACTGAGAAGGGTGGATTTTGAGTACCTGAAGTTGAGATACTTAAGTGTCTATCCCTGGGCTTCCTAGGTGGCCCAGTGGCAAAGAATATTTCCTGCCAATGCAGGAGACATAATGAAGTGTGGGTTTGAGCCCTGTGTTGGGAAGATCCCCTAGAGGAGAGCATGGAAACCCACTCCAGCATTCTTGCCTGGAGAATCCCATGAACAGAGGAGCCTGGTGGGCTGCAGTCCATAGGATGGCAAAGAGTCAGATATGACCTAAATGACTTAGCATGCACACACGCACGCAAGTGTCCATCCCTAACGGGCAGTGGCACATGTGAGTCTATGGCTTAGGACAGAGGTGGAGGCTGGAGGTCAAGATCCAAAAGTCATCCCAGCATCTCAGTAGTTGTTCACGGAAGTCACAGACTTAGATGTTGCCATGTAGAGGAAAATTGTAGATGGAGAAGGGGAGAAAACCCAGACTTGGTCCTGAAATACCACTTCACAAAGTCTGTTTCTCATTCCAGTATCACTGCTCTATGTGCTTGAGACTAAGGTTTGGGAAAAAGTCATTGTACTAAGTGTTTCCCCCCTGGTGTTTTTATGAACATTTCGTACTAGGATGAACCCTGGGGGGTTGGCATGGAATATGGAAAACACCTATTTTTAGAAAACCCACTTAGGGATTGCTTGCTCTGAAGTCCTTTGTTAGAGATTTGGAATTTGGCTTTAGTTAGGTGGGTACTTATCAAATTTGAAGGGAGGGGATGGTGGGTGCCTCAAAACACTGTGATGTCTAAACAGGCCCTGGGGATGGAGGTGACTTCAGAGTATATCCACCTTCATTCTCTTTCCGTCCTTATCTGCTCCCCATGAATGAGTGGACTGAGCTGGACACCAGGAGATGGGTGTCCTGAGGGCCCAGGCCCCACGAGACTATTGGCCTTCAGAGTAACAGCTTGGAAGGGTGGAAAGGGCCAGGAAATTACTGGAAGTCCAATGACGCTACCCTGGGAAACTAGATGAAGCTGAATAGAAGACAGGCTGTTCAGGGAACTTGCACTGAAGAATATAGTTGGGGATGGACCACCTTGGAATATCCAGTCTTCTAAAGGTTGAGAGAGGCCCCGGATACTTCAAATTTTTTGAGATCCTAAGTACAGTGAGTCCCCTACATACGAATCTTCAAGTTGCAAGCTTTCAAAGATGCGAACATGTGTTCCATCAGTGTCAAGCGTGGGTGAAGTTTCAGCTTGCCCTCCATCTCTGATAGCTGACAACCCTTCAGCTGTACCATCTCCCGCCTCCTCTCCCTCCTGTGGTCAGTTACTCTTCCTGCCTGTTTATTCCATGTCAGCCCCTGTGTGCCAGCTGTTGTACTGTTCTATTGTACTTTCCAAGGTACTGTAAGATTTAAATGTTTTATTTTGTGTGTTGGTTTTTTTATGTATTATTGTGTGAGAAGTATCATAAACCTATTAACAGCACCTATTATAGCTGACTGTATTAGTTAGGTACCTGGGCTAACTTTGTTGGACTTAAGGAACAAAATTGGACTTACGAATGCACTCACATAATAGAACCTGTTTGTATGGAAGGGACTTACTGTATAAAAAGCCAAACAAAAGCAACAACAAAGGGAGAAATGCCAAAACAACATTGCAAATATTCCAGAATATCTAGGCTTACATTAGACAAGCAAATTCCTTGGAACCCAAATGCAAAACCCACCATGCAGTATACTCGTGTTAGGCACAAGGTTTATAAAGACTAACTCACTGCGTTCCACGGGGCGGTAGTCCGATAGCGCCACATGAGATCAAAGTTGTGTGATGAATGTCATCATCACTCAGCCTTGCGTGTCATCTCTATGTGTCATACATGTAGCTTCCAAGTCCAAATTTGAGACTCTCTGGTTGTGGGACCAAGGTCAAATGGCCCTTTGGTGATAGGCCTTTGTCCATCTTATCCATTATTTAAAACCCAACTGAAGTGTTCTTCCCCTCTCTTCAGTGTTAATGAGGAGTCAGTAAGTGACAGGAAATGAGCTTTAACTAGGCACTGGGGGCACAAAGATGAATGGGGTACTGCTCACTGCTGGAAGAGCTCACAGGGCTGCAGATGCAGCCGTAGCAGCGGCTGACGTCAGTGCCAGGGATCTTCCTCACTCTTGCCATCTTTCCTGGAGTCTGAAGACTTGCAGATGGTCTCATCTCCTTTGGCTCCTCTTGCAATTAAATTCTCTACTGCTTTTTGTCCAAACCTTATACATGTCGTATTGTTATTTCTTTTACTGTGAAAATTGATGGCATTTAGAAATATTCACATATTGTAAATAATTACATGTAAAATAAGCAATTAAAAATTGAAGTATAGTTGATTTACAGCGGTGTGTTAATTTCAGGCGTACATCAAAGTGACTCAGCTGTACATGCATAGACATCTATTTCTTCAGATTCTTTCCCTTATAGGTTACCATAGGACATTGAATACAGTTCCCCGTGCCATATAGTAGGTCCTCGTTGTTTTTCTATTAGATACAGTAGTGTGTGCATGCTAAGTCACTTCAGGCATGTTCGACTCTTTGCGACCCCATGGACTGTAGCTCTCCAGGCTCCCCTGTCCCTGGGATTTTCCAGGCAAGATTACTGGAGTGAGTTGCCACGCCTTCCTCCAGGAGATCTTCCTGACCCAGGGATTAAATCTGCATCTCTTGTGTCTCCTGCGTTGGCAGGTGGGTTCTTTACCACTAGCGCCACTCTACGACTATATAGTAGTGTCTATCTGTGAATCCCAAACTCCTAATTTATCCACCCCCATCTGTATCCTTTCCCCTTTGGTAACCAAAGTTTGTTTTCTATGTTTGTGAGCTTTTCTTTTCTGTTTTGTAAACATATTCACTTGTCTCATTTTTTTTTTCGGATTTCACATGCAAGTGATATTGCATGCTATTTTGTCTTTCTGTCTGACTTACTTTTCTCAGTATGATAATCTGTAGATCCATCCATGTTGCTGCAAATGGCATTATTTCATTCTTTTAAATGTAATACTGCATTGTGTATACACACACACACACACACACACACACACATATGTGACATCTTCTTTATCGGTTTTTCTGTGTATGGACACTTAAGTTGCTTTCATGTCTTGAGTGCGGCTGTGAATATTGAGGTGCAAGTTTTCTTTTGAATTAGAGTTTTTGTCTTTTCTTCATATATGCCCATAGATGGGATTGCAGGATCATGTGGCAACTCTATTCTTGATTTTTTAAGGAACCTCTGTACTGCTCTCTGTAGCGGCTGCACCAGTTTACATTTCCACCAACAACGTAAGAAGGTTTCCGTTTCTCCACACCCTCTCCAGCATTTATTATCTGTAGACTTTTTGATGATGGCCATTCTGACCTGTGTGAGGTGGCACCCCACTGTAGTTCTGATTTGCAGTTTTCTAATATTTCGCAATGTTGATTATACGCTGTCTTAATGCAAAATAACAATCACGTGTCTTATCCTTTCTTGTAGATTGCAGTGTGCAGCCTTGTGCCTTGCACACTCAACAGAAAATTTTTGCTGGCTAACGCTTATTTTTTTTTTAAATCAGAGGATAATCCCCGTACAATACTGTGATGGTTCTTGCTATACTAGAACATGAATAGGCATCAGGTGTAAGTACATACGTCCCCTCCCTCTTGAAGCCTCCTCCCACCTCCCTCCCCCATCCCTCCCCTCTAGGTTGCCACAGAGCACTGGTTTTGGGTTCCTGCATCATACATCGAACTCCCATTGGTTATTTTATCTATGGTCACTTTTGGACTCCTTCGTGACAGAGTTTAACACGATCAGTGCTAACACTGCTGACTGCCCTCCGGCAGCTGTTCTCCCTTTCTTCCTTTTAGTGATAGAAATTCCATTGTTTTAGGGGACAAAGGCTGCACAGCCGGAGACTACATTTCCCAGCCTCATTTGCACTTGGGTGTGGCAGTCAGAGTAAGAACAGGACAACAGGACACAAAAGGAGCCAATTCTTGCAACTTCTGGGTTGTATCCTTCAGCAGAAGCTTCCAGTTAGCAATGAGAGCTACTATTATCTCTCCTTCTAGCACTCTGGAGGAAAAATTTTCACCTCTCCCTAACTCAATCTGAGTGCCTGTATGTATATATCTATATCTATATCTATATATATACACACACACACACACACATATATATATAAAATAAAATCTCATATCTTGCTCTTGCAAGACCCATCTTTATCTGCCAGGCTCACTCTCGAGCTTATGGAGTCCTTAGTCGTATTTTCCTCCCCAGAAGTCAGTGTTCCTGCTCCATTAGCAGGTCCCCATAAATGACTGCCAAACAAATTGAGAAATTAAGGAATAGCTTGTACTATATCAGGTTTCCCATGTGGCTAAAGGTCAACTTACAAAATGATGCAAGGATCACAGAAAGCATCTCATTCGTTTTTGTAAATCACTCAAAATAGCTGATAGCAATTGACCGTATGTCAAAAATTACTCACCCCTTCTCCCACCCACCCTATAGCAGTGGTAGTAGTTTCGTCACTAAGTCATGTCTGACTCTTGTGACCCCGTAGACTGTAGCCCATCAGGCTGCTCTGTCCATGGCATCCTCCAGGAAAGAATACTGGAGTGGGGTGCCATTTCCTGCTCCAGGGGATCTTCCCGACCCAGGAATCGAACCTGGTCTGCTGCACTGCAGGCAGATTCTTCACCGACTGAGCCAAGCCCACCCTATACATGTTAGCAAAGCACCTATGCCTTCATGTTTCCATCATCCACAAAACACCCAAATATTTAGCCAACACTGGCCACCTTTTGTTTTGCCCCAGCGAATATTTTTTGATGCTCTACTGCTTGATTTGGCCAATGATTGATTGCCAATTTCAGAGAATTCAGTAGCTGCTTTATAGGAAGGCGATCCTCTAAGTCCCTTTAAACAAAGCTAGTTGCCCTGTGTCTGGGGAAAGCATCTTGCCTTGTGGAGTTGTCAGGACAATGAGTTCATATTTTAAGGCATCTGGATAATGTGACATCACTGAGCTACACTGGACACTATCAGTGCCCATCAGGGCCATCGTCTGCTTTCTGAACTACTCTGATTTCCCCTGATATGGGAACCCCGGCCAGTTTTGCCTGGGCTCTGAAAACTGTCTCCATATACCCTCCATTAATTGCTGTTTGTATGGCAGGGGCATAAACAGCAAAGCAAGGTGGAAAAAAAGAATCAAGTTTATTGTATTTAAGTGCTACCAGAAGCAACAGTCACTAATCATGGCGGAAATACATTTTATTTTCCTTTCCTCGTGTACTTTTCTATAAACAGCAAAACACATTGAATCAATTTTTTTCAAACAAACTTGTAAAATCGGAAAATACAACGACCTTTAACAGTTGGTAGCATGAATGATCAGGGGCCACAAAGAAGTTTTTTTAACTCTTGAAACACATTGGCAAGGTGACAAATGAGGTTTTTTCCTCCCTCTGAACCGTTAAAAATAGCTTTTACAAACTCTTAACTCCCCCTGATGGTGAGCTCACCATTAATCACCTTTATGACATCTTATATTTAGGCCATGGATAAATCCATGGGTCCTAATCAACCACTTTCCTGAGGAAATTGGCCAGATCCCGACTGGAGGGGGAGAAGAATCATAACAGCCCTGCTATTCAGACAAATCTCTTTTCAAGTGCCCTTAAAGCTTTTTTTCATACACCAGCGAAGACAGCCACACAGGAAACAATAATAGTTTAATCTCTTGAAAAATTTCCTTCCTGCATTGCTGCGCTTTCAGACAGGTAGTCAGAGCCAGCCAAAGAAAATTAGCAGCCGCCCCTGCCAAGAGCAGCCTGCTACTTGAGCTCCCCCTGCCCCTTCTCTCCCTTCTTCCCCCATTGTCTCCAGGGCTCCAGTCTGAAATCGGGTCCCCTTCTGCCCAGTGGTGGCTCTTACCCACACTGGAAGAGCCCTCAGTGACTCAGTGTGTGTCTAGGCATTTTTAAAGCCTCTCCGCCCTTCTCCTCCTGGAGTCGTCTTTCGATTTTGGGTGGGAGGACATGTGATGTCTGGAGAAGCACGTTGAGTTCCTCAGGAAAATGCCGTTTCTCGCAAGATGGAGGAAGTCGTGGTAAACGTGCGGCTGTCTTCTGTTCGTGGAACCTCGCCAAATCTAGGAGAATTCTGAGACTTGTGGGATGGGCAAAGACTTACTTTTGATAAGTCACCTTGGTTCACCCTCTGCCACCAATGGGATACGAACCTTTAATTACGTCCAAGGATACATTGCAGGCTCTGCTTAGGCTGTGGTTTAGGGACTTGGTCACAGTGCTTATGAAAGTCTTAAGCTGCGTTTCCAAGCAGCAAGTCCTCTGAACTGTGGACAAAAGGAAACCCCCTCCCCCATTGATTCCCACAGGCCGTGGACCTCTGGTTCATGTTCTGTTGACCCTTTGGCCGCCAGGGCCACCCCCCAACCCCTTTCTTCTGCCTTATCACACCAGCTAGCTCTCCTGGCTCCCAATTCTGGCCTCTCACCCAACAAGCTTTGTCTTTTTCCTTTGGCTTGGAAATTTCATGAGCTACTTTCAGGGCATAGACAGAACTAATTGCATTTCCATCTCGTGTATAGTCCTCCTTCCTGTGTTTGTGACTTGTTTAAGGAAAAATAATCTCTCTTCATGTAGGCTGTAACACTGACTAATCTCTCAAATGCGGAGAGAGGGGGCAAAAGGATTCATCGGCCAAACTTCTGACTGGCACAAAAGAAAGTGAACTGAATTAGTTATAAAAATAGCCCCTCAGGGCCACCCACGGTGTCTAGGAATTCTTGGATCTGTTCTTACGCATCTTCAGGACCAGCAGAAAGTACATGAAATTGGAGTTTTCATCTCTTTTTTCCCTCCATTATCAAGGATAACTGAAAATAAGCTTTGTAATATTTTCCTTAGAAAAGTGTCTTAGCCAGCCAGGAACATTTTCTCAGCGGTCCAAGTCAGAAAATCAGCAATCTGTATCCACATAGTAGCTGAGAAGAGGCCCATGGCTCATGCTGTTGTGAAGGATTATCAACAACCAAGTGGTACCTTAAGATGTTCGTCACAATGTTATTTATAATAGCAATACATTATTAAGACTTATGTTTCCAGCAACAAGAGGATAGTTACGCCAATATTATTACCATCCACATATGAGACACTTACCACAGCTATGAAAAGTCATGTTTGCAAAGTACACTAAGTCAATTGTAATATGCTTCCAAAATCTTAAAGGGAAAAAGAAAACAAAAAACTAGAATACATTGTTTATACTATTTAATTTGAGAAAAATTTAGCTATATTTATTTGAGAAAAATGATCATTTCTGGTTAATGGAGTTCTGAGTAGTTTTAATTTCACTCTTACAACTTTTCATATTTTTTAAAATGTTTTTAACACAAAGCATTATTTTATGATTGCTCAGTCAGTAAAGAATCTGCCTACAGTGCAGGAAACCGGGGTTCAATCCCTGGGTTGGGAAGATCCCCTGGAGAAGGAAATGGCAACCCACTCCAGTTTCCTTGGCCTGGAAAATCTCATGAACAGCCTGGTGGGCTGCAGTTCATGGGGTCGCAAAGAGTCGGGCATGACTGAGCTACTAACACTTACTTACACTTACAGAATTAAATACTATGTCAATGACTTTGTCTGTTTAGTTTTATTTGGGAAGTTTCCTCCTTTTCGAATTTTTATTTGAAAGCTCTTAGAGGAAGAAAGGGTAAAAGATAGGAAGGAAGAAGCAGACAGAGGAGGAAAGAATGTTTCTGTATTTGGTCTGTAAAACTTTTGAGCTATGTATTTTCAGGGAACATTGTGGTGTTTCTTAAACACTGTATTTTTCCTGGAGTTTTGATATCAGCAGAGGATAAAGACATTAAGATACCAACTTGTTAGGAAAAAATTACAGTGACTCGGGTTCTAAAGAGACATTGAATTTATGATGCTACATTAAAGATGTCTTTGGTTAGTGGCGCTACTATATGTATGATCTCTGACACAATAAAGTTTGGCAAAGTCAAGATCTTTGAGAGATATGTTTAAGGCAACATTAAATTTTATATTCTAGGCCCATGAAAGTTATGAATGTCTAGAGCCTGGTGTTTGATAAGAAGTATCCCTGCTATACATAATTCAAAAGGGATATCTAAAGAGACTGATGGATGAAATAAAGCATGCAGAATAAACAGGGCATGATTGAACAGCAAGGAGAGTGCTTGCCAACCTTGAGAAGCACCTCTTTTTTTTTTTTTTTTTTTTTTTAACCACCACTCTTCTTAAATGCTTGTGACTGTAGTCAGCTGAGCCCTTCTTTGCCTGACTTAATTCTGTGAAAGTTCTGTGACCCGACAAAGTGTCGTGGGGTATCAGAGTTAAATCTGGTCTGGCTGAGTCTAGTCTAAGCACTTAGATGCAGACTCATCAGAAACAACGTCCTGCCCAGGTCACGGCTGCGTCAGTATATTAGGGCTTGGCCTATTTCAGGCCAAAGTTCAAGTGAGTCAGAGGAAGTTCTCATGCCTCTTGTCATCACCGGATGCTGCTACTTTTGCTCAGTTATTGAGGGGGACCCTGCTCAGTCGCTTAGTTGTCTCCTACTATTTTCGACCCCGTGGACTGTAGCTCACCAGTCTCCTCTATCCATGGGATTTTCCAAGTAAGAATACTGGATTGGGTGCCCATTTCCTACTCCGGGGAATCTTCTTGACCCAGGGATAAAACCTGTGTTCTCTCACATCTCCTACATTGGCAGGTGGATTCTTTACCACTGTGCCACCTGGGAAGCTCCCACTACTCCCGTCACTAGTACTACTATGGCTACTACTACTGAGTCTGAGCGAACTCAGGGAGTCGGTGATGGACAGGGAGGCCTGGTGTGTTGCGATTCATGGGGTCGCAGGACTGAGCGACTGGACTGACTGACTGACTGGCTACTGCTACTTTTACATGAAGTAAGTGATTGCTTACTTCAAGGAGGGGTACCATTATGGAAGCAATCTAAATGTCCATGGACGGCTGAACGGATAAAGAAGATGTGGTATGTACGTGTGTCTCTATGTATCTGTATATGTAGCAATACTGTGTGTGTGTTAGTCACTCAGTCATGTCTGAGTCTTTGCAACCGCGTGGACTGTGGCTCCAGGCTCCTCTGTCCATGGAATTCTCCAGGCAAGAAGACTGTCACGCATAGCCATTCGCTTCTCCAGTTGACCTCCCCCGTCCGGGGATCAAACCTGGGTCTCCTGCACTGCAGGCAGATTCTTTACCATCTGAGTCACTACTCAGCCATAAGGAAGAATGAGAGAATGCCATTTGCGGCAACATGGATGGACCTAGAGAGTGTCATACTTGAGTGAAGCAAGTCAGAGAAAGACCAATACCAAATGATATCACTTCTATGTGGAATCTAAACCAATACAGTAATGTAAAGTAAAATATAGTAAGAATAAAAATTAAAAAAAATATGATACAAATGAATTCATTTACAAAACACAAGTAGACTCACAGACATGAGTACAGTATTGTAAAGCAAAACAAACTAAAAAATAAAAATTTAAACTTAAAAAAAAAAGAAAACAAACAAGCTTACCAAAGGGGAAAGCAAGGGGAGAGAGACGAACTGAGAATTTGGGATTAATAGATACTACTCTGTACACAAACAACAAAGACCTACTGTATATAGCACAGGGAACCGTATTCAATATCTTGTAGTAACCTACAATGGAAAAGAACCTGAAAAAGAATACCTTTCTATCTGTAATTGAATCACTTTGTCATACAACTGAAACATAAATCAACTCTCTGTCAGAAAAAAAAAAAAAAAAAAGAATAAAAAAAGAAAGGCTCACCATGGGTCACAGGCTTCCTCAGAGGGGAAAGCTGGTTTCTTTCTCTTAAACAGTAATTTTTGTTCATTTATTTATTTTTGGTTGGTGTTATTTTCTTATTTTGGTCTTCGTTGTTGCGATGGCTTTCTCTGGTTGCAGCAAGCGAGGGCTGCTCTTCGTTGAAGAGCAAGGGCTTCTCCTGGTGGTGGCCTCTCTTGCTGCAGAGCGTGGGCTCTAGACACACGGGCTTCGGTAGCTGTGGTGCAGGGGCATGAGGCAGGGGCATCCTCTGCATGAGGCTCTTCCTGGACCAGGAATTGAACCTGTATCCTTTGCATTGGCAGGCAGATTCTTACCCACTGTACCACCAAGGAAGTCCGAAGATAGGTTTCTAGATGCAAACCCATGTGAAATACTTGCCGAACTAAGAAAACCAGCCTTAGATCAAGTCACTCAGGGATTGTGCTCACAGAACTAGTACATTTCCTCTTGTGAAGGAACCAAATGCCACCTAATGCGCCACAGTGGATTTCAAGGGGAGAGATTATTTTGGGTTATAAGAAAATCATTGAAGTGCTCATGGAGAAGCAATTAGTTATTTAATCTTTCTAGCCTAACAGATGGGGAAACAATGGAAACAATGACAGAACTTATTTTCTTGGGCTCCAAAATCTCTGTAGATGGTGACTGAAGTCTGGAAATTAAAAGGCGCTTGCTCCTTGGAAGAAAAGCTGTGACAAGCCTGGACAGCATATTAAAAAGCAGAGACATTACTTTACCAACTAAGGTCTGTCTATTCAAAGCTATGGTTTTTCCAGTAGTCCTGTATGGATGTGAGAATTGGACCATAAATAGAGCTGAGCGCCAAAGAATTGATACTTTTGAACTGCGGTGCTGGAGAAGATTCTTGAGAGTCCCTTGGACTGCAAGGAGATCCAACCAGTCCATCCTAAAGGAAATCAGTCCTGAATATTCATTGGAGGGACTGATGCTGAAGGTGAAACTCCAATACTTTGGTCACCTGATGTGAAGAACTGACTCACTGGAAAAGACCCCGATGCTGGGAAAGATTGAAGGTGGGAGGAGAAGGGGACAACAGAGAATGAGATGGTTGCATGACATCACTGACTGAACGGATGTATGTTTGAGCAAGCTCCGTGGGTTGATGATGGACAGGGAAGCCTGGCATGCTGCAGTTTATGGGGTTGCAAAGAGTCGAACACAGCTGAGCGACTGAACTGACTGATCTCAGCATACAATGAGTTTGGCCTTAGATTCATAATAGTGACCATGGAGTAAATTGGACTTTTCAATAGAGGTTTGTTTTATGAAACTCTGGTAATGGGATTTTAAACAAAGACAATGCAGCATCTATAGGGACATCCTCACCAATCGATTAGGATTATTAGAATGGTTTCAGAGGGCTAGCAGGTAGACAGATGTCTGAGTCTTAGAAGGGGGTTAGTTGAGAAGTCTAACATGGTCATTAAGAATGTAGGCTATGGCTTCAGATCATAGAGGTTCAAATTTGGCACTTTACCAGCTCTGTTTCCCTGGGCAAGATGCTTAGTCTCTCTGGGCTTTGGTTTCTTCATTTGTAAATTGGAAATAATCATAATACCTCTCCTTTAAGATTCTGAGGCATAAGTGGGTCAATATATTTAGAGAGCTTAGAATAGAACTATAATAATAATTATTATTAGAAAACATTGCTTAATACGTTTGTCGGGAATATAGTCATCTATTTCAAAGGTGTTTTAAGTTTTAAAATACTGAACTTTAATGAATTGTATTTGCCTGATTCAGGGGCTGTTTCAGCATCAGGAAGGAAAGGTCTCGGTGCCAAGGCGATGTTGACACCATTGCACCAAGATGCTCACCCTAGTGCTTCTTGTTTGTAGATATTTTGGGGCCAGCTCAATGCTTTTAAAGGCTGTTTACTAATGAGGAGAACTGGAGAGATAAGAGTGAGCCAGGTGGATGGACATACAAAGGGCATTTATGATGTCAACTCGTAACTGAGGATGGAAAGGAGCTGCCATCTGCCCATCTCACAGACAAGTATTTTCTTTTTTTTCCAAGTATTTTCTAAGATATAAATTGTGTTTAACTCTTCTTCAAAACATAGTTTCAAAAATAAATAAACTTTTTCTTTGGGAGTAATTTTGAACTTACAGGAAAACTTCAACAAGAATATTTACAAAGAGCAATAAATATTCTTTACCCAGATTCACCTGTTGTGAACATTTCACTCCATTTGCTTTCCCATTTGTGCTCTTTCTGTACATATACATATACACATATATATACAGATACATGTGTGTATACATAGACATGTACGTGTGCGTATATGTAGACATAATACTTTTCTGAATGCTTATAAATTGCATACATTGTGACTTGTCATCTTTAAATACTTTAGTGTATTTTGTTAAGAACAAGGGTAATTATTTTCTTCCATAAACACATACCACTTATCAAATTCAGTAAATTTAACAACAATATAATACTTTAATCTGCTGTCCATGTTCCAATTTTATCCAAGTAATAGATCATTACATTTTTCCTTTAATACAACATTTAGTCCAAGGATGCATTTAGGTGTGTGCCCGTTTAGCTTTCATAAGGCATATTTTAAATAAGACTGAACACTTTTAAGTACTAAGAGGTTAGCCTTACTCCATTGCTCTTAATAACAGAAGCCAACCACAAAAGGAACACTTGGCTGACCACCCACCTCTGTTGGAGTTCTGGAATTTTAAACGGTCGACAGGCTGGAAGGTTCCATGAATCCACCCAAGTCTACCAAGAAGGCCATCCTTCTTGCATCTTCTCATGTGAAGTGTAGCTATTATTTACACTAAGTGACAAAGATTCTCCTTGTTGTTTGATGGACACAAGGATGAATCTTTGTTACTGATTGCAAATAACAGTATGGTGGTGATGGAGAGTCAGGCCAGGAAAACCTGCTCCAAGCCACGCAGTGGGCATAAGACACCTTCTTCTGCATCAGCCCAAGGGACTGCAGGGAAACAGAGTGGGTATTATTTGGTCAAGTTCCTCCTATGAAAATACAACCTCCATCCCTTTTGCTTGCTCAGTTCTGGCACTGGAACAAGCTGTCTCTTTACATTAGTTCACTTCTGTAGAGAAATGGTCATTTATTAGGAAATGCTTGGAAAATCCAGGCACGAATCCATTTTTAAAGTCACAACTGAATGATTGCTTTCTTATTGTGCTCCACGGGGCTGGAAAAACCATTCCTTTCTGTACATATTTTTCTTTTTCGCTTTGTATTTTCATTCTGCTGAAAATACACATATGCGCCAGAAATGAAAACATTTTCAAAGGGCAAGTTTCAAGGACTCCTAAAAATAAGACTTGTTGCCAAATATACATTTCTCCAATATGTAAATGACAGAGAAGTAGCACAATGAGAAGCACATGCGATTCAAATTTTCTTTAGAAAAACAAGAGCAAATGCCTTGACTTCTAGCCCCGAAACTCTTGAAACTAGTGGTTTCCATTTTGTTTTATCCTAAGTCCTCACACATCATTCTTTGCATATTTGACATCTTTTAATCAAAACTGCAAACAAATCTACTAAGAAGAGTTTTATTCTCCAAATGACCAAATGTCTGTTCATGACACCAGTCTGTGACTTGCTATGAAGATTTCAGGTAAAGATCAAGGCTAACAAAGGCAGAAAACACTCAGAACGTTTGGGCCACTAGTGACTGCCTCTTGGACCCAAGGGTGAATCAGTGAGTTTGCACAGTAAATGCACGTTTATCAAGGTGTGAAGCCTTTCGCAGATGTAGAGCGTGGACTTGTGGGCACAGGGGAGGAAGGAGAGGGTTGGGTAAACGGAGAGAGTAGAATTGACATATATACCACCCCGTGCAAAATGCGCTTCCCTGGCGGCTCAGATGGTCAAGACTGCAACACAGGAGACCCCAGTTAGATCCCTGGGTGGGGAAGATCCCCTGGAGAAGGGAATGTCAACCCACTCCAATGTTCTTCCCTGGAGAATCCCATGGACAGAGGAGCCTGGTGGGCTACAGTGCATGGGATCACAAAGAGTCAGACACGACCAAGCAACTAATGCATATGTAAAACAGATAGCTAGTGGGAAGCAGCTGCATATTACAGGGAGCTCAGTTCAGTGCTCTCTGATGACCTAGAGGAGTGGGTTGGGAGGGAGGCTCAAGAGGGAAGGGATATATGTCTACTTACAGCTGATTCACATTGTTGTATAGCAGAACCTAACACAACATTTAAAACAATTACACTCTAATTAAAATAAATAAAATTTCAAAAGGTAACAGGAAAAAAAATAGGCCTGTAATTTCTTGCTCTCTGCAGTCTACAATCATGAATAAACTCAAACTCTTGCTGGAATTAAAAAAAGGCAGAGTGTACATACATTAATTAAAATCAAAGATGTCCATAGTGAGAAGGATTTGCTTAGGATTCTGGGCCTGTTCTATTTAAAACTGTGTCTTGTAATTTAGAAGAATTATTATTTGTTGTTAAAAAAAAAAAAATCCCACTGGTGCACTACTGTCTAAAATGCCTTGTAGTTTCTGAAAAAGTTTTTTTTTTTTATCAAGAGTGAATCAGCACTTACAATTATTTTATGTCATCTTGTCAAAGATTCACAAACCTGCGCGGCCGTGTCCTCCCTGGGAAGGCTGTCGTGGGGCTGGTGGCCTGTTTTCTGGAGCCCTCTCTCTCCTTCTTTTGGAGTTGTGCACACAGTGCTGGCCCATGAAACCCGACTGAAGGGCTAGATCTTTTACCCTTGGAATTATCTTGTTTCCCCAGCTCTGGTTAAATTTTTCCTTCCATATCTTAATATTTCCATGATAGCACATGGAAAAAGAAACTTAGAAAAGGTTTCACCTCTGCTGTTAAAAAGTTATGACCTTTGCTCACATTTGCCAGAGAAAGTGACTTATAGCACCAATTAACATGAATTATTAACTCCCAGATTAATAATTTATTAGAAACCTAACGGCCCTTGGTCCTGCCGGATCACACTATTGAAAGAAAAACGAAGACAACAACATAGCTCTAGTTATAACAGTTTGTTGGCCATGCTTGGAATAAGTAATGGCATTTAGACTTCCTAAAGAATTTTTAAAAACCACCTCTAATCCCACACAGGCTGCAAAGTCAGGCAAGTTAATAATCCCTATAAAGACTGATGTAGATGTTGATTTAAAAATATTATTTAGCAAACACACATATGGCCTCCTCTGCGTCAATTTCTACTTGAAGCATTTGCATATATTCATGCATTTAATTCTTCTAACAACGTCTGCATTGGGCACTATTATCCACATGTGTCCAGAGCCGTGCCCAGAGCCACAGTGAAGCTGAATCTGGCCTCTGTACCCAGATGACAAATTAAATCTCAGAGACAGAATTTTGGGTGAAGTAGAAAAGAATAGCTTTGTTGCTTTACCAGGCAAAAGGGACTACAGCAGACTAATTCCCTCAAAACTGTGTGCCCCGACCTGAAGGGGGTTGTGGGGAGTTTAGTTCAGCGGGAGCATGCCAGTTTGTGGTTGTTCTTTGATTGACTGGTGATGATGTAAATGGGAGTCAGTATCATCCACCTTCTGCTTCCAACAGATCTAGGGGCTCTGTGTTTGTGGGCAGTGTCTTGTTAACTTCTCCCACCTGGTGGGGAGTTCTGTATCTGCAAAACAGCTCAAAGATATTGCTATGTGTGGCCCTTGAAGGAAACCAAGACCCTGCCCCCAGTTCAGTTCAGTTCAGTCACTCAGTTGTGTCCAACTCTTTGTGACCCCATGGACTGCACCATGCAAGGCCTCCTTGTCCATCACCAACTCCTGGAGTTTACTCAAACTCAAGTCCATGGAGTCAGTGATGCCATCCAACAATCTCATCCTCTGTCATCCCCTTCTCCTTCCACCTTCAATCTTTCCTAGCATCAGGATCTTTTCCAATGAGTCGGTTCTTCACATCAGGTGGCCAAAGTATTGGAGTTTCAGCTTCAGCATCAGTCCTTCCAGTGAATATTCAGGACTGATTTTGTTTAGGATGGACTGGTTGGATCTCCTTGCAGTCCAACGGACTCTCAAGAGCCTTCTCCAACACCACAGTTCAAAAGCATTCAGCTTTCTTTATAGTCCAACTCTCATATCTGTACATGACTACTGGAAAAAACCATAACTTTGACTAGATGGACCTTTGTTGACAAAGTAATGTCTCTGCTTTTTAATACGCTGTCTAGGTTGGTCATAACTTTTCTTCCGAGGAGCAAGCTTCTTTTAATTTCATGGCTGCAATCACCATCTGCAGTGGTTTTGAAGCCCTGCCCTAAGGGTGCGCTATTGTTTCTTGACTTCTCCTCTCTTGTCTCTGCATTCTCTTTGTTCCCTAATTAGCAAATATTTGAACCTGCCTGTTGGAACTCAGGGTAAGTCACAGAGGCAGAATAAAGCATATTTCCTGTAATGAAGAGACGGGGTGAAGGGGGGT
>SJYA01006151.1:0-17142 GCA_006410615.1 Neotragus moschatus | reverse complement strand
TTTCTCAAGAGGCAGGTCAGGTGGTCTGGTATTCCCATTTCTTTCAGAATTTTCCACAGTTTATTGTGATCCACACAGTCAAAGGCTTTGGCATAGTCAATAAAACTGAAATAGATATTCTTCTGGAACTCTCTTGCTTTTTCTATGATCCAGCGGATGTTGGCAATTTGATCTCTGTTTCCTCTGCCTTTTCTAAAACCAGCTTGAACATCTGGAAGTTCATGATTCACGAACTGCTAAAGCTTGGAGTATTTTGAGCATTACTTTACTGGCATGTGAATAATGGCTTTTGATTACAAAGATGCAGCCTCATGAACAAAAGGGTAGTAGATTTTTCCAATGAATAAACATTTATAGGTAAAAGTAAAGAGGAACTCCATGAAACACATGACAAATCACAAATTAAATAAAAATACAAAACAAATTTCTGTTCCAGTAACCTACTCCATCTCTAGGAATTGATTTTTCTAGTAATGAATTGGTTTAAGCCTTAGGTTTCTGTCTTGCTATCACAATGGGACCAGTGGAGAATGGCAGCCACCATAGAGATGGCAGTGTGTTTGGGCAGGAATAGGGGCAGGTTCATGGGGTACAGTTAGATCGCAGGGTCCAGACTGGACAGATAAAAAAGAGGAAAGAGAATTCTCCTGGGTTAAATGAGCTTGAATGGAGTTGAAGAAAGAGTCGGGCACCTTTGTTGATACTAAATCAGAGGGGATGATGTTTCCACCTCCAATCATACATAACAAGAATTTATTCCTGAGAGCAGAGGGCAGAGGCCCCCAGAGGGAAACCAGATATAGGAAACATCTAAGGCCTTTAAAAGTGGTGTCACAATGAAAGGGAAAACTTCCATAATAGATCAGAACAGCTGTGTGAAGTGGTGACAGTTTGTACCAATTTAAGAAGGGATCAGGAGGGACACTGGCCACTCAGAACCATTTAGAATGTAGTCTAAGTGGCACTGCAGTTAGGGATGCAGTTACTCCATTGCTTTGAGTGAGCAGGAAAGAAGGAACAGGGGCCAGCACCACTCTAAGAGAACTGGACAGAACAGTAATAAATCAAGAAAGTGATTTTATCCATGTTGAATGAAAGGAGAATGCCACCAGGTTGAGATTATCCTATCTAGGAGGGTGGGAGAGGATGGGATTGTTTTGGCTGATGTTGTTTGTCAGCCCACTGTCATTGGCTTTGGACCTCTCATTAAGATGAGATTCCCTGGTGGCTCAGCTGGTAAGGCATCCGCCTGCAGTGTGGGAGACCTGGGCTCCACCCCTGGGTTGGGAAGATCGCCTGGAGGAGGGCATGGCAACCCACTCCAGTAATCTTGCCTGAAGAATCCCCATGGACAGAGGAGTCTGGTGGGGGCTACAGTCCATGGGGTCACAAAGAGCAACTAAGTGCATTTCATTAAGATGACAACCTACAAAAGATGCTACAGAGACAACTCTCTGTGACTCAAAAGAAAGAAGCCAAAGGAACAATGGTGCTCAGATCCAGTAAAGTGTGTTAGTATAATAGAGAAGAAAAGGAAACCGACAGAAAAAAGGAACAAAACAAATGGTTAAACTGGACTAAGCTATCAAACCTTCCTTAAAAGAATGTGGGGGAAAATGAAAATTAGACAGAAATAAGACATGAGGATCTTATCTTATTCAGCTGCAAAAGGTGTAGCAGAATTGTTACTTGGAGCCTGAAATGCTCAAAAGCTGAAAGAAGACAGGTTCTTGAGGAGTTCACAGTAAAGGTCATGGTCCTCTCCATGGTAGATTGAAAATGACTGAAATTAATAGGCTCATTTAGGTGCCTATGGGCACAGGCTTCATAAGCAGCCCCTGCAACTTTTGTTTGGTATCCTGCAGGGAGTGATCCTCCAACATAGACAAATATGGTGACGAGGATGAAATCACTCTCTAGCAGACAGCTTCTTACGCTCCTGGGAGATTCCATGACAAAGACCAGACCGGGAGGCACTAGGAGATGAAGCAAGTATCTGCTTTTGAAATGGAGGTTAAACCTTACGAGACTCACACTCAGTGCAGAGTCAAGGCACCAGAAGTCCAGGACTTGGAGGGAAATAAACTTTGGAAGCTTGCAATGTGAAAGGACAGTAAGATAATGTGGTGGCTGGAGCTGCCAATCACCTTTTCCAAGGAAACTTGACATATTCTTGGTGTCCCTCTGTCAGAGTAGGGCATGGGCTATAATTAACACTCCCCTCAATGGGGGATTTTCCTTAAGAGAGTTGATGTTCGCAGGTTTTAGTTTCCAGATGCTTAGCAGAGACTAACTGGTATCTTGGTGAGACAGAAAGCGTTCATTTTTCCATCGTTGCATATTGACAGTGGGCTTCTTGAATTGTTACGTGTGTTGTGGCTCTGCATTGCACCAAGGATGGACAGTTGAGCCTTAATGGCACCTGGAATAGCTGCTCTTAGGATCTAAAGATTCTTCTTTTAGAGTAGATGCAGATATGGCTTAGTTCACGTCATGCTTTCTTTATAGTCCAGGAAGCACTCTTGATTTGATTTATATACCTTTCCTCTTTATCTCCATTGCCCACTGGTATGTCTCTTCCCCCTCAGGCATCCATGAAAATGCATTTGCCGTCTGTCTCCACTTATGCGTTGCCTTTCTTTTATATAAGGAGGTGTGAGGCCTGCCCTGCTTATTTATTTATAATGTCACCCCACCTCCAGGATATTTTCTGAATTCCCCACCTTCATATCTTTTTCTTCTTGGCACAAGTCAAAATCAAGCTCACATATATTTTGCTTATGTATCTTTTCAATATTCCTGCCTTTCCAAATTAAAAGTAAGTTCCACGAGTGAAGGAATTTCTGTTTTTTCATTACTGTGTCCCTAACTTCTGGCATACTGACTCTCACAGAGTAGGCTCTCAATAAATATCTGTGAAATGCGTGAATAAATGAATACATAACAAATATTAGGGATGGACGTGATTCTGTCTTTGCTTGTGTTTAGTCCACATAGAAAATGTAGGACTGGAGATAAGGAAGGCTATATTGTCCTATTAACACCTGAACTCTTAAAAGTGAGCTTCTTTCACTGATGTTAAATTATTTCACCCATTCTGAGATTCTAAATATGACTGGACCAGAATGAAGAGTAGATTAAGCATGATAAAAAGAAAGCAAGAGGTGCTTACGTGCAAATGCAGGTGTTTTGTGTTGAGAATAGTGTATATAGTGAGTACATTTAACCATCCCGTGAGGTTACCATTGAACCCCTGAAGCATTATACTTTGTACAGAGTGACTGTGCCTCAAAGAATAAGGGATGAATTTGGAATAGTTTTAGGAGTCACTCGAATTATTCCTCTGCACTATTTAGCTTTGGTAAGGGAGGGAGAAGATAAATTGTGCACCAGTGGTTCTAGAAGGAAAAAAAAAAAAAAACAAAGGAACAAAGCTTGGAAGAGTGAGAAAAGACTCATAAGTGAAGATGGAGGACTGCCCAAAAATGGTTATTCCAGTTTCCTGATGGGGAGAGCCACCTACCTGGTCAGCCATGGAAACATTTGATAAGACCCANTAAATATGACTGGACCAGAATGAAGAGTAGATTAAGCATGATAAAAAGAAAGCAAGAGGTGCTTACGTGCAAATGCAGGTGTTTTGTGTTGAGAATAGTGTATATAGTGAGTACATTTAACCATCCCGTGAGGTTACCATTGAACCCCTGAAGCATTATACTTTGTACAGAGTGACTGTGCCTCAAAGAATAAGGGATGAATTTGGAATAGTTTTAGGAGTCACTCGAATTATTCCTCTGCACTATTTAGCTTTGGTAAGGGAGGGAGAAGATAAATTGTGCACCAGTGGTTCTAGAAGGAAAAAAAAAAAAAAACAAAGGAACAAAGCTTGGAAGAGTGAGAAAAGACTCATAAGTGAAGATGGAGGACTGCCCAAAAATGGTTATTCCAGTTTCCTGATGGGGAGAGCCACCTACCTGGTCAGCCATGGAAACATTTGATAAGACCCACAGTTAAAGGAGCAAAAGCTGGGAAATAGAGAAGTTACGGAGCAACACTTATATCTCCTTTTTTTTTTTTCCTTATAGATGATTTCCATAATGAGTTCACTCTCTAGTAGATGCAGGAGGCTTTCCTTTCTCTCAAAGGCTTCCCTTGTTACTTTCCTTGTAAATGATTTATCTTGTTGGTATGGTAGGAGAGAGAATATTTGTAGCTTCATCCCTTTCTGGTTCTCTCTATTTTTTCTTTCTTTTTTATTAGAGTATAGTTGCTTTACACCGTTGTTTTCATTTCTGCTGTATAGAAAAGTGAATCAGCTGTACATATACATATGCCCTCTCTTTTTTGAATTTCCTTCCTGTTTAGGTTACCACAGAGCACTGAGGCCCCCATGTTATATAGGCACCCATTAGTTATCTATTTTACAGTGGCTGATCCTTAAATGACACGGGCCTCTCTACTGATCCAAGGGATTAACATGCCTGAAAATCTGTAACTTTTAAGCAAGGTTCTGTTTAGGAGAAGGGAAACTATTAGGGGTTATAGTTGTGGCAACAGGTCAAGCAGCATTTTCTACTTCTACTTATCGGTCACAAAGCTGGGAGCTTTATCACCATTGTTTCTTCTAGAGCTCAGTGTTTCCAAACTCCTGAAATAGTAGATAATATTTACCAGAACGTCCCTGGTAATACAGTGGTTGAGACTTTCGGTTCAGGGGGCACAGTGGCTCGATCCCTGGTGGGAACCTAAGATCCCACATGCTGGGGCAGCACGGTCAACTGTAGCATATACCAAAATGGATTTGGACCTTACATGGAGAAGTTCTTTCCTTTCAGTACTTTGTGTGTGCTCAGTCACATCAGTCATGTCCGAATTTTTATTCTTTGTCTCCATGGACTAGAGCCACCAGGCCCCCATGTCCATGGCGGTTTTTAGGCAAGAAGAAACTTGGAGTGGGTTGTCATTTCCTACTCCAGGGGACCTTCTTGACCCAGGGGTCAAACCTGCATCTCTGGCATCTCCTGCATGGGCAGGCATATTCTTTATAACTGTGCCACCTGGGAAGCCCCTTCACTACTTTGGGTGATGCTTAAAAAGAGGAGAACAGCTTCACAGGGTCCTGGGATTCCATATCCCTAGAGGCTAAGCCACCATCCATACAAACATTGTTGAGTGTTGTTTTTCCCTAACATTGGACTTGTTATAAGATTGATAACAGTGCTCACATTGGCATAGAAACCCCCATATAGAGTTCACAGAGGATTTTAAGACATACCCTTTCCCTTACTATGAAGTCATGTATATTTATTTTTATATTTATGTATTCAATTCATTTGAGATGATGTATTATTCTAATTTAGATGTTTAAGTGACTCATCTTCCAAGTAGACCCTTGAGAGCTTCCTTGATTTTATGAAGCAATAAAAACAAAAACATTTCCAAAACTGTAAATTAATAATAGACATCAGTGATTATTATCAACAGCAGTAACAGTACAAGGTTAAATAGGCTATCATTACTCAAATGTTGTAGTACCCTCATAGGGCCTTCAGCTTGCTTTGAAATATTCCTTACAACGAGAAATTGTTAACTTTGGTGAACTGATTCTGTTTTCATTTTAATTTCAGAAATTCACCAAAAGCAATCTCTAGCCAAATGCTATAAATCCGATAAAAAAATCAGAGGTAATATGATTTCTAGAACATCAAAAAGTGTAATTTTTTATTTGCTTGGTTTTGTTATTTTTAGGTACCAGTACTTATTCTTATCTGCTTTGTGAGAGGCATTGTAAAATAAATCTGAACCCTGAAAACAATTTTTTACTGCATTATAGTGATAAAGTACAAGACTTCCTTTGAATTATGGCTTTGTCATTTATTATTTCTGGACTCTTGAAAATGGCTTAAGCTACCTCTAAGCCTTGGATTCCTTACTGATAAAAATCAGTCTAATAATATCTAATATCTGGGGTCTGCAGTAAGAAAGATATGACATCAAGTATGGAAAGTACTTGGAACAGAGCAGGTGCTCAATAAATATTATACATTATACAGCATAATCAGGAACTCTTCCACCTGGGGGCTCTCATAAGAGAGCACATCTTATTTTGATAAATAGATTATAGTTTCTTCATTACTGTGTCAAAAAAAGCATTAAAACAGTCACACGTTCTAGATATGGAAACAAATAACTTACCGTCAGGTAACTGGCTTAGAGTACTGTGGCCTTAAAACAAAGCAGAGAACTCACTTGGGGATAAGTATCTAAATTTTCGAGAGGTTGAACTCTAATATGTTAATATAGGATCAGCTTTCCCTGAAGCTATACTTTACATGTATTGGTTCTCTCTTGCAGCCTTTTCCTTGGGGAGTCTGCTCTCAGTTTGGCTTCCAGGTTGAATTTAATATTGGCCACACTCCAACATGCAGCTAATAGCCCCTGGCAATTTGCCAAGGCCCTTCTCACTGAAGAATGGTGGTTATCCCTTAGTTTGGGCTTCACCTCTATTCTTCCAGGAGTGATGGCCCAGAGATGGGGCTTCCTTTGTAGTCCATATTTCTACACAAGGTACTAGGAGATATCAAGAAGAATATAGCACTTTGGGCCTGGACTTTATTGTCCTCATGTCTTTAACAGTACTCAATATCTAACCGTGTTTCACTGTCCAGCTGGTGCCAACATTTGAGAAAACTTTTAAGAAGAAAATGCAGAAACATTGGGATGGAATGCAAGAATAGTCAGAAAAATGTTGACTATCCTGAATTAGAAGGCCCCCAGTGATACAAAGAATTTCTGCATCCAAGAACTCAGGGCTAAAATGGACTATTTCAATGAGTAGAAAAGTCACAATAAACATCACAATGTGAAGAAAACTCCAAGGGATCTTCCCGACCCACGTCCCATGTCCCAACCCATCAAACCCATGTCCGTTAGGTCTCTTGCATTGGTGGGTGGCTTCTTTACTGCTAGCACCATCTGAGAAAGCCTACCACATTTTTACACAATAATGAAACAACAAGAACAATCACTTAAATATTATAGCTCTCTTTAAAACTTCCTTCCAAGAGGACATGCATATTTTGTCACATCCTGGTACACATTTGTTAATGTGGAGGAGAGTCACTGATAATGCAGATGATAAGCTCCTTACTGACTTTTTGTGAAACCAATGTATTTATGTGATTATTAATCACAAAAGAAACATTTCACTGCTAATAACTGTATTCCATCCTGAGTATTCTAGCAATATACTAGAAATAGCTTATTAGCAAATTATAAAGTTAAATAATTGAATTATTTCAAATTTTTCAAAAATTTCAAATAATTTCAAATTTTTCAGTTTTCTAGTCTAGGCTTCAAGTTATTTCAGGACAGTTACCCATAGAGAAAGTGAAGTTAACAACATTGTTTGGTTTGTCTGTCTGTAAGTTGAATAGATGAATGAATGAGTGGATAGGCAGATGAAAGGTAGAAGAGTATGGTGTGAGTATCAGAAGAATACCTTTATTTTTAGACAAATCAGGTTTAGTATCCTGACCGATCCATTTCTTAGCTTCTCTGGATTTCAGTGTTCTCTGTAAAATGTGCATAATAAATTGATTTACCTTTAGCAGTATCAGACTTTCCTGGTGGCTCAGACAGTAAAGAATCCACCTTCAATGCAAAAGAGCTGGATTCCATCCCTGGGTTGTAAAGATCCCCTGGAGGAGAAAATGGCATTTCCAGTGTTCTTGCCTGGAGAATTCCACGGACAGAGAGCCTGAACAGCTGCTGTAGTCCACGGAGTCACAAAGAGTCAGACATGACTGAGCAACTAACACTTTCACTCACAGCATTGTGAATATAAAACAAGATAATGCATATAAAACATTTATTATAGCCTGTCACACTGTAATTGTTCAAAGGAGGTGACGGATCTATCTATCTGTCTCTCAGGTTGGTTTATTTCTCTTCTTCAGTTCTTATCTCATTGCAGCAAAAATTTGGAGTGACAAACTAAAAGATTTAAGACAATAGTCAAGCTACAACTGACTTCATTTTATGTAGACAGATCTTTTATTAGACAAACACTCCCAAGACATGGGAGCAAGCTAACCCCAAAGAAACCATCCTAACATTCTCTCTTGGCTTTCCCCTTTTCATACTTCCTGTCTCCTCCTTTTGGTTATGCCCTATACAAGTAGGGCTTGTTCCCACCACCAATCAAGAAAGGAGATGCAAATAGGCACACATTCAAGGCTGACTGACAATTGCAAGTTATGTAACGACAGGCTTTGCTGTGCATGTATTCCCATAATTTAGTCTGTTATAAGCAGATGCATGAATGTATAGAATATTTATGAACTCTTACTGGGCTCCTGGTTGCCTAAGGTTACTTGAGGAAGCCCCCGTGGTGAGTTTGTATCCACTGTGTGCCTAGGGTGCACCTGCTGGAGTTGGAAAAGTCTCTGTGGTTATTTTTGTAGCATATCTGTGAGCTTTCCTGGGTGTGTCTGGGATGGGGTTTAGAGATTAGCTTGCATCCTTTGGGGCTAGGCCACCCCCCTTGCTCATGCGTAACTTCCTAGGTAACATATCTATATATGATCATTATCGTCCTCTTTCAGAATTAGCAGTAATATAGTAAAAAATAAATAAATAATGGATCTGAGCTGTAGTACTAATTTGCTACATAACCACAATGAAGTCAATTATTCTGGACAAAAGTATTTTTGTCTTTGTCTATTCAGGTTGCTATAACAAAAATGCCATTAGCTAAGTGGCATAAACAATAAACATGTATTTCCTACTGTTCTAGACTCTAGGAAGTCCAACATCGAGGCACCTGTAAATTCACTGTCTGGTGAGGACCCACTTCATGGTTCATCAATGGCTGTTTCTTGCTGTATCCTCCCATTGTAGAAAGACTGAGGGAGCTCTGTGGGGTCTCATTTAGAGGTCACTAGCCCCACTTATGATGGATCCACCCTCATGAGCTAGTCATCTCCTGAAGGCCACATCTTCACAACCCATCACATAGGACATTAGGTTTCAACTTGAGACTTTTGTAAGGGTTACAAACATGCATTCCATTTTGTTGTTCAGTTGCTCAGTCTTGTCCTACTCTTTGTGACCCCAGGGACTGCAGCACACCAGGCTTCCCTGTCCTTCACGACCTCCTGGAGTTTGCTCAAACTCATGTCCATTGAATCAGTGATGCCATCCTACCATCTGGAAGGACCAAAATGGAAATGTCATTCCATTTTTGTCCTTGTTTATAGTAACAGGACCGATGAAAATGACTTACCCTTTCCATATTCTTCTGAAGTCATTCTTTGACATAACTGGTAACTAAATGCAGATGAGAGATACTTATTCATCTACAACTCTGATTTTCTCTTTTTAAATATAATTCTCTCTTTAAGAGAACTATTCAAATGACCCTCTAGAAACTCAAATTTAACGTATTTAAAATGGCTTATACTCTCTCTAAGTCACACTCCATCTCCATTTTTTTTTTCTTTATTCCTTACTTTGGTTAATAGGACCCACATTTACCAATGAAACTAAGATAAAACACCTCCAGATAGCATATATCTCTCCCTTTCCTTCACACTCCATGTCCTATCAGTTATAAAATTATGGTGATACTTCTTTTAGAATGTCTGCATTTATACTATCGGTGCCCAAGGCTCTAGTTTAGAATTTAGCTCTTTGTGGATAACATAAACAGTGTAATATCTCTTTTTCCTAAGACTAGCTTTGTTGTTCAATGAACTGTCACCACCATCATCAGTCTTGGCCAAAGAAGTCATACACTCTGGCCATGTCATCTGATAATGAGACTCTACTTCTAAGAAGGTTGAACTTTTGTCTGCTTACTCTCCAGTCATCTCTAATGCCAGGCTCAGTGCTTAGAAATATATAGCATACCTTGATTTAGAAATGAGGAAAACTGGTATGTGAAGCAGACACACCATTATCTGGGGAATCCAATAAGTATGAAAATCTTCAAGCCAGCACAGGAAACCCTCGACCTGAAGAAATCTCATGACCTGAAGATCTTTGTTGTAGAATCTTACCTGTGACCCTTGAGACATGCATCTTAGTGAAGAAGAAGCCATAAAACTCATTAACTCCTCTGGATACACCAAATCATGGGTTTCTTAGGGTAAAAGACTCTCTCCTTTCTCTTTGTTTCCTGCAAGAAGCAAAGTATGGGGCACAGGGTACACACTCAGCACATGTGTTGAAATGAACAGAAATTGTGTGTTACTTTTTAAACAGAAAGCACTCTGTAACTATAATTTATCTGAAAAGCCATGATTAAATTTCTTTAGGCATTCAGCACTTTAAACTGATAATTTATTTGTCATGGAAATCAGTGAATTTATATTGTTTCAACAATACACTTTAAAAAGTCAAATCACCAAGGCAACCTGAAGGAATATGATTATCTGCAGAGGCCTGGTACAAGATTTCTCCTAGCACCTTCAGAAAAATCAGACACTAGAATCTGTTGTATCAGATAAGGAGATAATACATATAAAAACACACACAGGCACACATACACAAACACACACACACAGAGAATGCATCCTTGTCTGTTTAGACAAGATAAAGGGAAATAAAATGTAAAAAAAAATATATTTTTGGAGTTGGCATTCTCCTTTGGGGTAAAGAATTTATTTATCGTATAACAAGCTAATTCATTGTACATTTACAATATACGCATCTGGCAATAGACAAAGTTAAGCAAAAGAGAATGATTTTTTAAATCTCTTCATTTGAATTAATTATTTTTATTAGCAGCTAAACAAGACAAGCTGCCCCAATGATTCAGAGGTAAAGAATCTGCCTGGCAACGCAAGAGACATGAGTTCAATCCCTGGATTCAGAAGATTCCTCAGGAGAAGGAAATAGCAACCCACTCCAGTATTCTTGCCTGGGAAATCCCATGAACAGAAAAGTCTGGCGGGCTACAGTCTATAGACTTGCAAAAAGAGTCAGATATGACTTAGCGACTAAGCAAAAGCAAAAAAAAAAGAGGCAAAGTAACTCACACAAAGCAACACCTCTGAAGAGTCTGAGACCTGACATTCTGCAACACTCTTGAGGGTGCTGGGGTCTGGATTCTCCCATGCCACTGTGCTACCCAGGAGCTAGGGCAGTATCTAGAGCCTCAGGTTAAAACTGGAGCAAGAAGGGAGAGCAGATATACAATTTGAGAACTCTTCCCTGAAACTAAATGAACCAGATAAGCCAGAACCTCCTTCATGACTGATATTATAAACTTGAGCCCCTTTTTAGACTGAAAATTCATTCATGGAGACATCAAACAGAAGTCTAAATCTTCTTTCAACACAGCTTTTCATTTATAGCAAGGACACAGTAAGATGAGAAACTCCCAACAGGGTTAAATATTTCTGTGAGCTCTAGTAACTATAGGAAAGATGCGGAACATAGAATATATGTTCCTATAAAAAGAATAAGATGAACAAAAACCTAGAAATAAACTCATGACTTCTTGACATTTTCTTGACAACAATGATGAAAAATTAAAACAGACTCTACTGGGCTAAGTCTGATTCCCTGCTGAACCTGACCACTGTGCGATCTCCCTGTCATGTCCTGCCAGGTCATGGAAGGTATAAGTTAAGGAAAGATCCACCCTGAAAGTTCCCTTAGATCTAAAACAACACTCGCTAGACATCCAGAGAAACATAAAAGAAATCTTCCCCCAAAATATTCAGTTCATTTTCTTAATAGTTCAAAATACACCTGACTTCACTGAAGTGTAAATGGAAGATAAAATACAAACTAGAACACAGTAAAAGCAATATGAAAAGTGAAATGAGATGAACAAGAAATTGATTCATTAATTGATGTGTTCAACAATCAGCAACTATTTATTAAATATCTATATGCACGGGGTACTTTTCTAGATCATAAGGATACAGTGATGGCAAGAATAAAGAAATCTCTCTCTCCTAATGGGGCGCATGGTCTACTTGAGAGAGATCAACAAATAAATCAAATATATGACTTGCCAGTAGATGATAAGTGACGAGAAGGGAAATAAATGGGAGGAGAGGAAAGTGGAGTGTTGGCAAAGTGATTTGTCCTATACACAAATAAGCCATCTGACACTTGGCATAAGGGAAGTGGGTTGTTTTTGGAGAATGACTTGATCTGGGTAAAGAACAAAAGGAGATAAGCCAAGGGACAAGGCTTGTTTGGAGGATGTAGACTCCAAGGACCACACCTTTCCTCATAGTTATGATATACAAGTGAGGAAATAAGCTCTTTCTTGTTTTTGTTTTTTTCCCTAGAACATGTTGGGGCTTCCCAGGTGATGCTAGTGGTGAAGAACCTGCCTGCCAATGCAGGAGACATGTGAGATGGGTTTGATCCCTGGGTTGGGAGGATCCCCTGGAGAAGGAAATGGCAACCCACTCCAGTATTCTTGCCTGGAAAAATCCCATGGAAAGAGGAGCCTGGAAGGCTACAATCCATGGGTTTGCAAAGAGTCGGACACCATTGAGCAACTAACACACACATGGAGCATGTGGAGGGCTAAACTACTCTCTTGATCCATGGACAAGACAAATTTTACTCCTCTTTTAATGGAGTCCTTCAGAGTGGAGGAGGGGTAGTCAGAAGAGAGGAACCAAAAATATCTGTTCTGTTTTGTATCTGCAGCAGGTAGAGGCAGAGAGACCAAGAGAGGAAGAGGTACTTGTTCCGGGTCAGTTGTGTCTGACTCTTTGGGACCCCATAGGCTGCAGCCCGCCAGGCTCCTCTGTCCATAGGGATTCTCCAGGCAAGAATATTGGAGTGGGTTGTCATGCCCTCCTCTAGGGGATCTTCCCAAACCAGCGATTGAACCCAGGTCTCCCACATTGGAGGCAGATTCTTTACCACCTGAGCCACCAGAGAAAACCAGGAATACTAGAGTGAGTAGCCTGTCCCTTCTTCAGGGGATCTTCCTGACCCAGTAATCCAACTGGGGTCTCATGCATTGCAGGTGGATTTTTTACCAGGTGAGCTACCAGGGACGCCCCAAAGGAAGAGGTTCTGTCTTCAACTTCTGTCTTCAAATAAACATTCTATCTTCACATAAATTGATTTAAATTTTAGTATAGGAAATAGATATGGCATTGTAAAAAATAAACCTTTGTACTCTTTTAAAAAAATCAAAGAATGGTAGGTAATATGATAGTTTTATTCCTAGCCGCTTAAGTAATCCTCATACTGTTCCCACAGTGGCTGTATCAATTTAAATTCTCATCAACAGTTCAAAAAGCTTCCCTTTTCTCCATATCGTCTCCAGCATTTATTGTTTGTAGATTTCTGTGGTGATGGCCATCCCTACTGGTGTGAGCTGTTCCCTCATTATAGTTTTGATTTGAATTTCTCTGATAATCCCACTACTGGGCATATATCCTGAGAAAACCACAATTGAAAAAGACACATGTTCCCCAATGTTTGTTGCAGCATGATTTTCGATAGTTAAAATATGGAAGCAACTCAGATGTCCATCAACAGTTGAATGGACAAATAAGCTTTCATACATTTATACAATGGAATATTGCTCAGCTATAAAAAACATACATTTGAGTCAGTTATAATGAGATGGATGGGCTTCCTTTTTGGCTCAGCTGGTAAATAATCCACCTGCAGTGAAGGAGATTTGGGTTTTATTTTTGGGTTGGGAAGATCCCCTGGAGAATGGACAGGTCACCCACTCTGATATTCTGGCTTACAGAATTTCATAGACTCCATAGTCCATGGGGTTGCAAAGAATCTGATACACTGAGGGACTTTCACTTTCACTTTCAATGAGGTGGATGAACTTAGAGCTCAGTATACAGAATGGTTAATAAATAGACACCCCTGATAAGAAATCCCAATTTTATATACATATAAAATTAAATTAAGCAGAAAAAAATATGCCTGTGTGTGTGGGGTCAGTCATATCTGACTCTTTTGCAACTTCATGGAATGTAGCCCACCAGGCTGCTCTGTCCATGGAATTTTCCAGGCAAGAATACTGAAATGGGTTGCCTTTTCTTACTCCAGTGTATCTTCTCCACCCAGGAATCTAACCCATGTTTCTGCATTGCAGGTGGATTCTTTGCCACCACCGCCTAGGAAGCCCAGAAAACATACACACACACACACACACACACACACACACACACACGTATATCTATATATATAAACATATAAGTAATTCAATGTTATGTATAATAGAAAATTATGAGCATGCTAAATATACATAATATATTACATATTTATACATTGCTAAGTCGCTTCAGTCGTGTCCGACTCTGTGCGACCCCATAGACGTCAGCCCACCAGGCTTCCCCGTCCCTGGGATTCTCCAGGCAAGAATACTGGAGTGGATTGCCATTTCCTTCTCCAATGCATGAAAGTGAAACATGAATGTCAAGTCGCTCAGTTGTGTCCGACTCTTAGTGACCCCATGGACTGCAGCCCACCAGGCTCCTCCATCCGTGGGATTTTCCAGGCAAGAGAACTGGAGTGGGGTGCCATTGCCTTCTCTGAAATTAAAACTGGGGCTTCCCTGGTAGCTCAGAGGTTAAAGCGTCTGCCTCCAATGCTGGAGACCTGGGTTCGATCCCTGGGTTGGGAAGATCCCCTGGAGAAGAAAGTGGCAACCCACTCCAGTATTCTTGCCTGGAGGATCCCATGGACTGAGGAGCCTGGTGGGCTGCAGTCCATGGGGTGACAAAGAGTCAGACACGACTGAGTGACCTAGCAGATACTTAATGCTGGCATGCATAAGTTTTTAAACTATATGGTGAAAGGTATGTGGTCTAAGATAGTGCTATTGTAACATTGTATGAATAATGTCATATACCAACTTTTGAATTTTCTTTCTTTCTGTATTTGCTATTGCTACTCACCGAAAGGCATTGTAGTGAGGGACAGTTTAGACTATGAGAGTAATACACATACCCAAGTATGATGTGGAGCTGGAGGAGGAAAAAAATCTATAGATGGCTATCACAATCTGTTAAAAGAGTTAAAATGCAACTGATTAAATGTTTACAATGTTTGTACCTGGTGATTTTGTTTAAAGAAACAAATGTTAGGGGCTATAAACCTGAGCCAGGTCTACAGGTAAGAGTTGAACCTAGAGCTTCTTCTCTCTCAACTACCATTTAAGGAAAATTATGCAATTTAGGCATTCTGTGAAATGTAAAAAGAGCTCTGTACAGTAGAATTATGAGATTCACAAAACACAAAAGAACATCCTTAATTTAGCTAGCCATCTGATAAGGCAACTTGTACAAGGCTTCTTGGGATCAAAGCATAAAGTACCAGGAAAGCTAACAAATTTTACTAAAATACTATATATGGAAAAAACATAAGCTTATATATAATATATTCATATTATAAATTTATAGGTAAGGCTTAATGCATTTAAGAAAGTTACTAAATATTCCTCATTTAGTGTGTAGGCCAGGATTCAAACTTAGATATTCTGACTTCAGGATCTGCATTCTTAACAGCCATGCTATAGAGTGAAGAAGGTAAAAAATACCTAAAGGACATGAAAAATTATACTCCTGAAAGAAAAGCACAAATGCCTTTCAAAGATTTGAAATTATATTTCAATTTAATAATCATCACAGACATGAAAATTAATAAAAACAACAGTGAGATATCATGATTTGCCTATTGGGTTGGAAATCACAGAATTAACGGGCAGGAGAAAAGAAGAGACATTCACTAAGACTGTTTTTCAGAGTATAAATGTGTACAGCTGTTTACGGAGCTGACTGGCTAGTATAACAATAGTCTTCCTTAATCCTCAGGAGTATATGTAAATCCTTCAGTCTCTTCTCTCTTCCTAAACACTTAGCTTTACAAGGATTAAATCATGTGCTGCTACAGCTGCTGACCTTCCACATTCCCTGAAAGGAATTCAGGGTCGAGAGCAGAAACAAGGAAGGCTGTTCTCAGGGTAAAACTGTAGGATAGGTCTTCAGATAAATATTTTCACTAGCCAATTTTATGAGCCACATTCTCATACCCTCTCATATCTAGAAAAGCACTAAAATCCTTCATGTTGACAGCTGTTTCTCATGACTAACAAAAGCTTCAGGAGACTAGCAGAAACCTTCTAGAAAAATGTGTACTTGATTGCATGCATTCCCCTTTCACCAAAAGCCTATATATGCTGACCACTAGCCCCTGTCTCTTTGGAGCACTTTCTTAGAGCTATCTAAGGTACTTTCTTCCAGACTGCAGTCCTCATTTTGCCCCCAGTAAAGCTCTGTTCTCAACTCTCATATTGTGGTTTCTTCTCTAAGTTGATAGTGAAATAGCTTATGCTTTTATTGTTATGAATGTTATCACAATTATTATTTAACTAAAGCAAACTTTTAAAAAAAAGCTAACTACAAAGGAAAAAGACAGTTAGCTTGAATCTTAAGAACAATCATCAAAAAAATCTCAAATAGAAAACAAAGAATGCATAGCGTGTGTGCAAATTAGAAATAGTAAGCATATTCTATAAAGGTCATAACCTGGTAACACTGTGATGGGCCTTGCTTTATGTTTACACTACCCATTTGATCTTGAATACATTGTTTAGTCTTATTTATTCTCTATGGTTTTATTCTATAAAATAACAGAATTAATATATATATATATCAGTTTTTATAATTATTATTATGAAAAATATATACAAAAAAAGCAAATTTCTATTGTTTTTGTTCAGTTGCTCAGTCATGTCTGACTCTTTGTGACCCCATGAATTGCAGCACATCAGGCTTCCCTGTCTATCAGCACCTCCTGGAGCTTTCTCAAACTCATGTCCATCAAGTCAGTGATGCCATCCAACCATCTCATCCTCTGTTGTCCCCCTTCTCCTCCTGCCTTCAATCTTTCTCATCATCAGGGTCTTTTCTAATGAGTTGACCCTCCACATCAGGTGACCAAAATATTGGAGCTTCAGCTTCAGCATCAGTCCTCCAATGGACATTCAGGGATGATTTCCTTTAGGACTGACTAGTTTGATCTCTCTACAGCCCAAGGGACTCTCATGAGTCTTCTCCAATTGTTAGACCTTGCGGTCTTTTCCTAAGACCCGTCGCTCCAAAGATCACCGAGACTTGGATTCGATGC